>JASWHV010000012.1:78256967-78498197 GCA_030760725.1 Neostapfia colusana | reverse complement strand
GAGGAAGGATGATAAACACAAATAAAGAGCAAGTAACAATTATCAACATGCTCATTACAGAACAAACTCACACATTGCAAAAGTGGTATTTCCCACATGTGATATAGATGGGCTGGACATATGAAAACTCCTACACTTTACTAAGGATGTCCATGCCAAGTTTCACCCAAATTCAAAACCTTTTTGAGATCATTTTGGGTATAGTTAGGAAGAGGGCAGTTTGAAACCATATTCAAATTCAAACTGTTTGTATCCCATGAATTTAAAAGTGGGAGGCATATTCTTACTCAGCACATTTTTGTGAGCTCACACACCAATTTTCACTCCATTTGGAGTTGATCTTGACATGAGCTAAGTGGGAGAAATTCAAACTTTATTTGGATTTCAAACTGAACTTGTGCTGAAATTCATTCAAACCAAACCTCATTTGAACTTTGATCAATTCAAATGGCTCATGAGTGAATAATTTGAATTACCAATGGTAGTATGGGGTTCACTGTTTACAACAGTGATTAGGAGTAAATTTCAGAGGTTAAAACTGGAAGTGGGACCCACATGTCAGCCACTGCTCAGATCAAACCGACTGAGACTTTTTCACTCGGGTCGCCGAGCCGCAGCGGTGATCGCCACCGAGGGCAGCCGCCGCGCCAGCAGCTGCTTGCCCACGCGCGGGCGTGAGGCGGTGCAGAGCCTTCTTAAGGCGCCTGCCCCCCTTCCCGGCCGAGGCACCGCCATTCTTCCCCGCAAGAATTCAGCGCCGGCCAAAAATTTCCGCAGCTCGGAATCGATCGGAGGACGCCGATCGCAGCTCCCTCCGTCCACTCCAGAGCCCCAGCAAGGTACTAGAGACCTCCTCCGTCCTCCCCGTTGCTAGAATTCAGTTGAAACCGATTGATATCGGCTGTGCCGAAAGATCAAATTCGGGACTTGGAACCGCCGCACCTCGGGCTCTCGTGGACAGCCCAACCAGGGCGTTGTCACGCCCGAGCCAAGGCACCCTTGGACGCGCTGGTGACCGGTGCTGCTCATCCCCGAGCCACAGCTCGAGTGGTTGCTCACCGGCGGCGAATTTCCACTTTCTTCCTTTCTGTGTGCAGAACGACCTTCGGGTACGATTCTGTTTACTTCGTGCTCTAGAAAGGATTAGAGGGCCTCAAGCCGCTCTCACATGAGCTAGACACGGTAACGCACAAGTTTCCTTCACAACTCCGGGCCGGAGAACCTCTGTAACCGGCATAATTTGAGGTCTACCAATGGCGGAATGAACGGGCGGCATCGGGCGCACGGTGAGGACCTATTTAGGGCCTTCCCCGAGCTGCCTCGAGCTCATGTCGACCTTCTCTGAGGTCCACTGATGCTCCCCGACCGATTTCCCAAGTAGTTGAGGTGCTAGGGAACTCAGCCGACATGGCCGAAGTCATTCCGAGGTGGCGGCTCGTCGCCGACCATGCTCCGGCCATTGTCATGAGCAGCTGACCCTAGAATCCTGTTCCCCGAGTAAAAGTAGGCAGGGGCGGCCAGAATCGAGAAGTTTGGAGCTGTACAGCAGCCGGCAGCGAGCTCTCCGGCGAGGTCCCTCGGCGGCGGAGCGAGGGCGTCGCGAGGTTGAAGAAGGGGTGGACCCCAGCTGTCAGCGGGAGATATTTTGAATCGGGATCCGGCTGCGGCCGGGATCGGGTGTGCTGGCACGCAAAATCATTGTGGGCCGTGGTGTGCTGTCGCCTCGGCGTGCGACGCGTGTCCCCTGGGCCCACGCGCGAGTTTAAACTTTTCCCCCGATTTTCAAATTCTTCCAAACTTCAAATCCTCATAACTTTGGCTAGAAAGCTCCAAATTGAGTGAACCAAATTTTGCTGGATTCAGCTCTCCGAGTACTTTCCAGCAAATCAAGTGTCACTTCATGAAACTCCTTAATTCTCCAGAATTAAATCCTCAAAATTTAAACTGTTTGGAATTTTAACTGGAGAATCCTGTGGAGGAAAATCCTGAAATTTTGCTGGGATGATCACCAAAATATCCCTGAACTACCATAAAAATTTCAGACCCATTGGAGCTCATTTGATCCACCTAATGGTGTGATTAGTGAAACTGTTCCAGAGAAAATAGAAAAATGTTCAGAAACATTTTCAGAATTTTCTCTGAAATTGTTTAGCTCATAACTTTAGCTAGGAACCTTCAAGTTAAGTGAGACCAACTCCATTAGAACCCTCTGAAAATCTAGTTTTCAGAAAGTCATAGTTTGCTTTAAGAAAATTCCTAGAACACCCTAAGAGTTCTAATTAAGGTCAAGACCATAATTAATTGTGGAGGGCTCAAATGAGCTTTGCTGCAACTAAAACTTGACCAAGTCTCTGTTTAGGTTGTAACCAAGCCACAGTAAAAGTTTCACAGTCATTAGGTCTGTCTAGCAAGGGTTATAGACTTCACAACTTCAAAGTTAATACAAATGCATTTAAATTGATACATATATTGCTCTTATCATGTAGTCGCTAAGGTCGAGGAGGAACCCGAAGTCCTAGACTTTGTTACTCCGGAGGAACAGCTAGCCTACGACCAAGAGCAGCAAGGCAAGCTCCGGTTTGCATTAACCTTTTTACAAATTTTTATTGTTTTGATCACATACTTGTTTCCTTTATTCTGTGCATTAGAGTCTTGTTTGGAAGCCCCACTGCATAGCCAAGAGAACCATGGGATGGGTTTAGGATTGCAAACCCCGTTAGCTACTGCATTTCTAGGATAGAGTAGGATTCGGTACAAGTCGAGTAGTTGGAACTACTCGCGAGAATAGGCTAGAGGCACATTGCTCGGGTACAGATAGCACATGATACATATGGCAAGAAAATGAGACCGAGCGGAGAGTAAGGGCAGCAGGACTTTGGGGCCTGTGTGCTATAGCTCCGCTTGTGTCGATTGAGGACCGAGCCGTGTGCGGGCCTGTTGAACAAGCTAGAACAGTACCAAAGACCTACCGGCTATATGAGAACCGGGAAACCGATGTAACTCGGGTAGCTGGGTGTTGAGGCATAGCTGGTCGTTCAGAGGGTAGGTTGAGAGCTCGAGGTGTAAATCGGCTGGCGGCACTGAGATGCGCGTGCAGAGACCTCTTGCTCGGGATGATTGGACCGGTTCAACATTTGGCTAACGGGCGAAAGATAGTCGCGTACAGCGTCCGTGATGGTTGTTGTAGGCAACATCGAGTACGGGCGTACGTGACGGGTTGTTCGGGTAACCCTGCAGGTGTAAATCGATTATAATCGCCGTCCCTCGCGGTCAGTGAGTACCACTTGTTCACTGTACTGTGACGTAGAAAGAACAGGCTAGTCACATGTGACACGACCCCAATGGTCCTGTCGAGCCAGGATCACGCTGAGGGGTGCTGCGTTGCACAGCACCGTATAACACACGTCAAAGGTGCAAAGCGGAAGCGGAAGTTTTATTACATAAACAGGTTTATGAACATGTTTACATCAAAATAAGTTCAGTCTACACTCGCGGGCATAGACTAAGCATCAAGTGCACGTTCAGCCCTCGAACGTGTCCTTGCTAGCACACACGCACACTAACTCTGCGGCGTGCACGACTCCCACTCGACGGGGTTCCCCTCCTGGGGTTCCGTCTCCTCTTCGGGAGTCCCTTCCTCATAGAACCCTGCAAAAGCTTCAAACACAAGCAGTGAGCACGAAGGCTCAGCAAGTCTGACCCGTCTCACCTAAACATGGAACTTCTACATGAGGGTAATGGGTTGCATGAGGCAAAAATCATTTGCAAGGACTCGCCTAATTAGTAGAACCTTACTTTCAAGTTTTAGCAGCAGGTTGTGGAGAACCTTACGCTAAGGCACATGAGAGAGCCGCAATCAAACAAGAAACGCATTTCTCTCATGTACTTTGCCCAAAGTTGAAAAGAACTTTAGTTAGCACTAAGCTACAGCATATCATTAACAATCAATGTCCAGCTTTCAATCAGCAACATTTTAACATGTAACTAGCCTGTTCTTTCTACGTCACGGTACAGTGAACAAGTGGTACTCACTGACCGCGAGGGACGGTGATTATAATCGATTTACACCTGCAGGGTTACCCGAACAACCTGTCACGTACGCCCGTACTCGATGTTGCCTCCAACAACCATCACGGACGCCGTACGCGACTACCTTTCACCCGTTAGCCAAATATTGAACCGGTCCCATCGTCCCGAGCAAGAGGTCTCTGCACGCGCATCTCCGTGCCGCCAGCCGATTTACACCTCGAGCTCTCAACCTACCCTCTGAACGACGGGCAATGCCTCAATACCCAGCTACCCGAGTTACATCAGTTTCCCGGTTCCCATATAGCCGGTAGGTCTTCGGTAATGTTCTAGCTTGTTCAACAGGCCCGCACACGGCTCGGTCCTCAATCGACACAAGCGGAGCTACAGCACACAGGCCCCAAAGTCCTGCTGCCCTTACTCTCCGCTCGGTCTCATTTTCTTGCCATGTGTATCATGTGCTATCTCTACCAGAACAATGTGCCTCTAGCCTATTCTCGCGAGTAGTTCCAACTACTCGACTTGTACCGAATCCTACTCTATCCTAGCAATGCAGTGGCTAACGAGTTTTGCAATCCTAAACCCAACCCGTGGTTTTCTTGGCTATGCAGTTGGATTTCCAAACAAGACTCTAATGCACAGAATAAAGGAAACAGGTATGTGCTCCAAACAATAAAATTTTGTAAAAAGGTTAATGTAAACCGGAGCTTGCCTTGCTGCTCTTGGTCGTAGGCTAGCTGTTCCTCCGGAGTAACGAAGTCTAGGACTTCGGGTTCCTCCTCGACCTTAGCGACTACATGATAGAAACAATACATGTATTAATTTAATGCATTTGTATTAAGTTTGAAGTTGTGAAGTCTATAACCTTTGCTAGATAGACCTAATGACTGTGAAACTTTTACTGTGGCTTGGTTACAACCTAAACAAAGACTTGGTCAAGTTTTAGTTGCAGCAAAGCTCATTTGAGCCCTCCACAAATAATTATGTCCTTGACCTTAATTGGAACTCTTAGGGTGTTCTAGGAATTTTCATGAGACAAACTATGAATTTCTGAAAACTAGATTTTCAGAGGGTTCTAATGGAGTTGGTCTCACTTAATTTGGAAGTCTCTAACTAAAGATATGAGCTAAACAATTTCAGAGAAAATTCTGAAAATGTTTCTGAACATTTTCTATTTTCTCTGGAACAGTTTTGCTAATCACACCATTAGGTGGACTAAATGAGCTCAAATGGATCTGAAATTTTTATGGTAGTTCAAGGATATTTTGGTGAACATCTCAGCAAAATTTCAGGATTTTCCTCCAAAGGATTCTCCAGTTAAAATTCCTAACAATTTAAATTTTAAGGAATTAATCCTGGAGAATTAAGGAATTTCATGAAGTGAAACTTGATTTTCTGGAAAGTACTCAGAGAGCTGAATCCAGCAAAATTTGTTTCACTCAATTTGGAGCTTTCTAGCCAAAGTTATAAGGATTTGAAGTTTGAAGGAAATCTGAAAATCGGGGAAAAGTTTAAACTCGCGCGTGGGCCCAGGGGACACGCGTCGCACGCCTAGGCGATGGCACACCGCGGCCCACAAGGATTTTGCGTGCCAGCACACCCGATCCCGGCCGCAGCCGGATCCCGATTCAAAATATCGGCCGCTGACAGCTGGGGTCCACCCCCTTCTTCAACCTCGCGACACCCGCGCCCCGCCGCCGAGGGACCTCGCCGGAGAGCTCGCCGCCGGCTGCTGTACAGCTCCAAACTTCTTGATTCTGGCCGCCCCTGCCTACTTTTACTTGGGGAACAGGATCCGAGGGTCAGCTGCTCATGACAACGGCCGGAGCATGGTCGGCGACGAGCCGCCATATCGGAATGACTTCGGCCATGTCGGCTGACTCCCCTGGTACCTCAGCTACTTGGGAAATCGGTCGGGGAGCATCAGTGGACCTCAGAGAAGGTCAACATGAGCTCGAGGCAGCTCGGGGAAGGCCCGAAATAGGTCCTCACCGTGCGCCCGATACCCCCCGTTCGTTCCGCCATTAGTAGACCTTAAATTACGCCGGGCACAGAGGTTCTCCGGCCCAGAGTTGTGAAGGCAACTTGTGCGTTACCGTGTCTAGCTCGTGTGGGAGTGGCCTGAGGCCCTCTAATCCTTTCTAGAGCACGAATTAAACAGAATCGTACCCGAAGGTCGTTCTGCACACAGAAAGGGGAAAAGTGGAAATTCGCCGCCGGTGAGCAACCACTCGAGCTGTGGCTCGGGGATGAGCAGCACCGGTCACCCGCGCGTCCAAGGGTGCCTTGGCCCGGGCGTGACAACGCCCAGGTTGGGCTGTCCACGAGAGCCCGAGGTGCGGCGGTTCCAAGTTCCGAGTTTGATGTTTCGGCACAGCCGATATCAATCGGTTTCAACCGAATTCTAGCAATGGGGAGGGTGGAGGAAGGTCCCTAGTACCTTGCTGGGACTCTGGACTGGAAGGAGGGAGCTGCGATCGGCGTCCTCCGATCAAGTCCGAACTGCGGAAACTTTCGGCCAGTGCTGGGTTCTTGCGGGAAAACACGTCGGTACCTCGGCCGAGGAGGGGGGCAGGCGCCTTAAGAAGGCTCTGCACCGCCTCATGCCCGCGCGTGGGCAAGCAGCTGGTGGCGCGGTGGCTGGCCTCGGTGGCGATCACCGCTGCGGCTCGGCGACCCGAGTGAAAAGTCTCAGTCGGTTTATGTTGAAGTAGAGGCTGACATGTGGGTCCCACCCTTCCTTTTAACCTCTGAAATTTACTTCTAATCACTGTTGTAAACAGTGAACCCCATACTACCCTTGGCAATTCAAATTATTCCCCCATGATCCATTTGAATTGATCAAAGTTCAAATGAGGTTTGGTTTGAATGAATTTCAGCACAAGTTCAGTTTGAAATTCAAATAAAGTTTGAATTTCTCCCCCTTAGCTCATGTCAAGATCAACTCCAAATGGAGTGAAAATTGGTGTGTGAGCTCACAAAAATGTGCTGAGTAAGAATATGCCTTCCACTTTCAAATTCATGGTATAAAAACAGTTTGAATTTGAATATGTTTTCAAACTGCCCCTTTTCTAACTATACCCAAGATGACCTCAAAAAGGTTTTGAATTTGGGTGAAACTTGGCATGGACATCCTTAGCAAAGTGTAGGAGTTTTTCCTATGTCCAGCCCATCTATATCACATGTGGGAAATACCACTTTTGCAATGTGTAAGTTTGTTCCCTAATGAGCATGTTGATAATTGTTACATGCTCTTCATTTGTGTTCATCACTCTTCCTCAATGAGGTGTGTGGTGTGGGGATGAACACTACAAATGGGTGTCAAAAACTGAGGCCCTTACATTCCTCCCCCCTTAAAAGAATCTCGTCCCGAGATTATAAGGTGAAAATGAGAGAGAGGACGGTGGAAAATTACTGGATATGCGACGTGAGAAAGTCGGGGTAGTTAGTGCGAAGGAATTCTTCGCTCTCCCATGCCGCTTCGTCCATGGAGTGATTACTCCACAGAACCTTGTAGAACCACAACGTACGGTTGCATGTGGTTCGGGCCTTCTCATCAATAATCTGCACCGGTTCCTCCCGATAGGTGAGATCCGGTTGCAGTTCTTCAATGTCTTCCAGCTGAACGGTAGTTGATAGCTTGAGACACTTCCTCAGCTGGGAAACGTGAAAGACGTCGTGCACACCGGAAAGTGCTTCTGGTAATTTCAGCCGGTATGCTACCGATCCACATCTTTCGGTGATCTGGAATGGACCGATGAATCGGGGTGCCAACTTTCCTCTCACCCCAAATCTGTTTACGCCCTTCATTGGAGACACTCGTAGGTATACGTGATCTCCAACTTCGAATTGTAATGGGCGCCTTCTCCGGTCCGCATACTGTTTCTGTCGGGATTGAGCGGCTCTTAGGTTCGCTTGAATCAATCGAACCTTTTCTTCCGCGTCGTTGACAAGGTCAATCCCGAAGGTAACCCTCTCGCCAGACTCACACCAGTTCAGTGGTGTGCGGCATTTCCTGCCGTATAGCGCCTCGTAGGGCGCCATCTTGATGCTGGCTTGGTACCCGTTGTTGTACGAGAACTCGGCTAACGGCAAGTGATCATCCCAATTCTTGCCGTGGTCGATAGCGCAAGCTCGTAGCATGTCTTCTAGGATTTGATTTACCCGCTCGGTTTGCCCATCCGTCTGCGGGTGGTAGGCTGAACTACGGATCAGCTTCGTCCCCAAGGCAGCGTGTAGCTGCTCCCAAAAACGGGACACAAATAAGGTGCCCCGATCCGATATGATAGTACGGGGTACGCCGTACAAGCATAGGATCCGTGAGATGTACAGTTCAGCGTACTTCTTGGCGTTGTAGTTGGTGTTGACCGGGATGAAATGGGCAACTTTGGTGAGCCGATCGATGATCACCCACACCGAATCATGTTTCTGTAAGGTGGTGGGTAAACCGACGATGAAATCCATGCTCACGTCCTCCCACTTCCAGGCAGGAATGCCCAGTGGTTGCAGCAGTCCCGGTTTCCGCATATGGTCTGCCTTCACCCTTCGACATGTATCACACTCGGACACGTATTTTGCAGTCTCTCGCTTCATCCGTGTCCACCAAAACTTTCTTCTGAGTTCTTGATACATTTTGTTGCTGCCGGGGTGAATAGAAAATTTTGATAAGTGGGCCTCATCAAAGATTTTCTTCCGTAGCTCCGGGTTTCGGGGTACGACAATCCGGTTCTTGAACCATAGGACGCCGTCTCCGTCCTTCCGGAAACATTTCAACTCCCCACTGTCTACACGTCTCCGCAAATGTGACATGCCCTTGTCATTCTTCTGGGCTGCCGCTATCTCTTCACGGATGGTGGGGATCAAAGCTAGGTTGTAGAGAGCTCCGTGTGGAATCACATGTAGTGGTGGTTTGCTCTCTTCCAACGGTGTGATGGTCAGATTATTGACGTGTGACTTGCGGCTCAGCGCATCTGCCACAACGTTTGCCTTGCCCGTATGATAATGGATCTCTATCTCATAATCCTTTATCAGTTCTAACCATCTTCGTTGCCTCATGTTCAGCTCCTTCTGAGTGAATATGTACTTGAGGCTTTTGTGGTCGGTATATAAATGTACGAGGTTACCGAGTAGGTAGTGCCTCCACATCTTCAGTGCAAGTACCACGGCAGCGAGCTCCAAGTCGTGAGTTGGATAATTTTGCTCATGATTCCTAAGCTGCCGTGATCCATACGCGACCACTCTTCGGTCTTGCATCAGCACACATCCGAGCCCAATGCCGGATGCATCGCAGTACACATCGAACGGTTTTGTTGTGTCTGGCTGCGCCAAAACCGGTGCTGATGTCAGGTGCTTGACTAAAGCCTTGAATGCTGCTTCACATGCTGGACTCCAAACATATTTGGTAGCTTTCTTCAGCAGCTCTGTCATTGGCTTGGCAATCTTCGAGAAGTTCGGAATGAACCTCCGATAATATCCCGCGAGTCCGAGGAAACTCCGTACCTCATGAACAGTTCTCGGGGATTTCCAATTCAGCACTTGCGTGATCTTGCTCGGGTCCACAGCGATACCTTCCGCTGAGATGATATGCCCGAGGAAAGGCACTTGCGATATCCAAAACTCGCATTTGCTGAACTTTGCGTATAACTTGTGATGCCGCAGCCGTTGCAAGACTATACGCAGATGTTTCTTGTGATCTTCCTCCGACTTGGAGTATACTAGGATGTCGTCGATGAAGACCACCACAAACTTGTCCAGCTCCGGCATGAACACCGAGTTCATTAAGTACATGAAGTGAGCTGGAGCATTGGTGAGGCCAAAGGACATGACCAGGTACTCATAAAGTCCATACCTTGTCGAGAAAGCTGTCTTTGGAATGTCCTCCGCCCTTATCTTAATCTGATGGTACCCGGATCTTAAATCCATCTTGGAAAAGATCTTTGCTTCGACCAACTGATCAAACAACATGTCGATCCGTGGCAACGGGTACTTGTTCTTGATGGTTACGGCATTTAATGGACGGTAGTCCACGCAAAGCCGCAACGTTTCATCCTTCTTTTTGACAAATAATGCCGAACAGCCCCATGGCGAGGAGCTCGGCCTAATAAAACCCTTCTCCAGAAGGTCCGTGAGCTGAGTCTTCAGTTCAGCCAACTCCTTGGGCGCCATCTTGTATGGCCTTCGGGATATTGGCATGGTTCCCGGTGCAAGTTCAATCTTGAACTCCACCTCTCTATCGGGTGGCGTTCCCGGCAAATCGTCCGGGAATACATCCGGGAACTCTCGGACCACTGGAATGTCTTCCAATCTGATGGTTGTGGCTTGATAGACACTTGGAAGTTTTATTTCTGGACTGTCCAGAAATAATGAGTGAGAACCGTGCACCTCTGAGTTTAAGTGCACGACTCGAAGGACGGTGTCTAAGACAGCGCCGTGGCGGGTTAACCACGACATCCCTAGGATGACATCGACCTTCTGCCCCTCTAAGATAATGAGAGACGTGGGGTACACTCTACCCGCTAAGCATAATGGTGCTTTGGAGACCATTACGCTTGCTGAAATCTTCCCACCCGGTGAACAAATTAGATATGGACTATCGGTGGGTAGTATTGGCAAGCTGTGCTTAGCAATGAAAGCTTGGCTAATAAAATTATGCGTGGCGCCTGAATCAAATAGTACTATAGCGGGATGCTGGTGGAGTTGGAACATACCCGCAAGGATTGGCTCGCCCTCCGGCACGTCCTCAATGGCAAGCTGGTGGACAGTGCCGGGCCTAGGGTTTGCCCGCCGCGCATTAGTAGGGTTCCGGGGTTGATTCCTCCCCGGAAACTGTGGTGCCACTCCGCCGCCTTGCCTCTCCGGGCAACTGCTCGCGAAGTGTCCTGGACGACCACACTTGTAACATGTGGCCGCTGCTGGTGGAGTACTCGGGGGATGAAAGCCCGGCATGCGTTGCGGAGGTGCAAACGCACGCGGTATCGCCCGCTGCTGCTGCTGTTGTTGCGGTGGTACTGGCAGTGCCGGCCGGAATGCCGGTGAAGAGTACGGCCGACCGCGGAACGGCATCGACCGCTGTGGTGGTTGCCAGCGTGGACCTGATGGTGGGCGATTCACCATCCGAAACTTCTGAGAAGGACCACCTCCTTCTCCGCTGCTCTGCGGCGCGCTTCGCTTTCGCTCTGCCGCCACCAACTCCTTGCCGGATTCCTCCTGAACAATCGCAGCATCAATTATGTCGTTGAGGCTGCCGCGATTGAACATCGCCAGCTTGTCCTTCAGGAGCAGGTTAAGCCCCTGGTAAAAGTGGTCCCGCCGCTTCTCGTCCGTATCTGCGTGATACGACGCGTAGAGCGCGAGATCGTTGAACGCCCTGGAATATTCCAGCGCGTTCCGGCTCCCTTGTTGCAGGTGTAGGAACTCCTGCGTCTTCCTCTTCATCAAACCGGGCGGTATATGATAGGCCCTGAAGGCCGTCCGAAACTCCGCCCAGGTCATCACTCGGTCGGTGGGCTGGGAAGCACAGAAGTTGGCCCACCAGGCGCTCGCGGATCCTTGGAGCTGCTGGACCGCGAACTGAGTCTTGCGCTGCTCGCTAATTTGGAGCAGCCCGAACTTCATCTCTATGGCGCGGAGCCAGTTGTCCGCGTCAAGTGGTTCATCCGCCCTTGAGAATACAGGGGGTTGAGTCGCCAGGAAGTCGGAGTAGGAGCTCTGTTGGCGCTCCTCACGATCTTGACGTCTCTCTGGGCGAGACGTATTCGCAATTAACGTTTGCAGCAGCTCTGTGTGCTGCTGATGTGAACCCGCCATTGCCGCGACAATGTCGGCCAATGTAACCGTTGGCAGTGGCGGTGGCGGTGTTTGCTGTTGCTGTTGCTGCTGCTGTCCCGAGGAGTCCTCGGGAGGCGGTTGGGAGGTCTCTCCCCCTTGGCTAGTACCTCCAACATCAGGGTTGGCACGAGTACGCGTCATTCTGAAATTCAACACAGCAGCAATTAGCACATGTCTTACTCAAAATTCCATAAACAGCAGTAGGTATTGAAGCGACGCATGATTAACTTGCACAACATTCACGTATATTGATAAAGCATAAACTTTATACAAGATACATTATTCTCGGATATCCGAGAAGTCGTGCTCATGTCGTCACTACCTATACATACGCTACTGTCTACTCGACATGTCACTGATTACAAAAGTTGGGTTACGCTACCCTAGCTGCCCTTCTTGGCAACCGTAACCCCCTACTCATAGTAGATCTCGACCTCCTGTGGGTCGTCCTCCTCCGGTACCTCTGCTGGTGGCTCGGGGTCTACCACCTCTTCTCCCATTCCGGGTTCTCCCATGGCTGGAAGACCCAAGACTACCGGTACGCCCAATACCGGGGGCACGAGGTCCTGCAATGCATGCACCTCGTCCATAGCCTGGTTGTAGTCCTCTTCCCAGCCTTGTCCTTCCTCAATAGCGTCGTCCCGCTCTTGAGCAAGGTCCTCATTCTGCTGGGTTAGGGTCTGTACCAGCTCTTGCAACGCCGCGATGTCAACACGGCTCTTCTTCTTTGCCTTCTTCAGACGACGCAACTGATTGTGTTGTTCATTCAGTCGATTGATCGTCGGAAGGAGCACATTGCGGAGTGCGCTGTGAGCACCCTCGAAATGATCTCCACGGCTTGTGCTCTCCTTGAGCTTGGTGGCGAGATGCTCCGTATGAACAGCTTGGCTGTCCATCACAGCGTTTCCCGCCCTCATTTGGAGGCTGAGATTTGCCTCCGCGGGGTTGTACCTTGGGCAACTCGGGTCTGTTGCCTCCAGGTACCTCTCTTTCCACACATGCTGAGCTCGTCCCTCCACCGGAACGAGTGCGTATGGAGTACCCTCCATAGCCTGCACATGTAGTTGGCAGAAACGTGACATAGTGTCACGGGCTGCCACTTGCCACATCCCTTCCGGTTGTCTCCCTCTCACCGTGACGGTGAATGGCACCCAACCGGGTGGCGTAGGTCCTGCGGGAACCTCGACATGGATCATCCATGTCTTGTTCCTCTCTTCGCCTTCTTCCTTGGCGAAGTATTGCGGCATCTGGTTGTACCCGAAATATTGGAGCATTTGCCACAATGCTTCCGGGTAGCCGCTACGGTCAGAACAGTGGGAAACTAACCACCCGTTCTCCAACCGTTTATCTGCTGCCATCTGTAAAAATATATTTGAGAAATGTCAAATATTTATTTAAATAGTAAACCATTGAGTTATAACATAAGATATGTCATTGAACCCCTAAAACTTGGAAACATAGTTCAAATTTTGAACAAATTTGACTGCTGATCTGCTGTTCCCATGACAGCCTTGACCAGTTTCCACATCAACCTGATTTAGGCCATGTTAAAGCAAAACCAATTCTGGAGCTCAACATCAAAGTTAAAGTTAACTTCAATAGCTTTCCAGAAAGTATTTGGTTGACCTAAGATCTGCCCTGGTTCAAAAGTTATGAGATGTCAAAGTTAACAGAATTTCTGGAATCAATTGGACAGCACCCCCCTGCTTTAGGTACTGAATTGATCCAAGAATCCCAGTTAATTCTGTTCCCAATCTGACAAAACTTTCTGTTACAAAGTCGTAACCCATCTCATAAGCTTTCCAGAAGTACCTCATTTCCTATTTTTGGATTTTTAAGCAGGAAGTTATGCTTAATTTACAGAGAGTTTACAGAGAGTCTTTGCTCTGTCCTGTTTTCTGGACAGTTTCAACTCTACTGCATTTTTCGAGTGGTTAAGGGATGAAACACCTCTGGAACTCAACAGAAAAGTTGTAAAGCTCCTCCAAAGCTTTCCAGAAATGTATCATACGACCCCAACCTCGAAAGAACTCAACCTCTAACCTCTGATTAACTCCAGCCTTGATTTAGCTGAAAACAGAGTGCTCTGTCCTTAACATCCTATAAGTTGAAAACTTGTTAGCTTTGAATATCCTGTTCAAGGGAAGGAGTTACATCAAGTTTTACTACTTTGGATCAAAACCTTCAAGTTTTTAAATGAAGTTGTTCATTTAATTGGATGTGACGTCGAGGCGTCACCAGATTATGTCGGTACTACGTCCTCACAAAGGAAAAACCTATACCGGACTTAGCCGGCTTCGTTAGTTCAGTGGCACTACTCGTCACTCGCACACGGATGCTACACGTCTACCGTTTCGTGGTAAGGCTACCTGCAAAAATTCAACCAATCATCAGACTCGGCTGCACACCGAGCCCGGAATACATACAGTTAGTACACCCGGCCGTCATCACTCGCCCGGATGTTCTCAAGCCAAACACGCCTTGAGTTACGTGTTCACGTTTCAGACCACGTGACGGGGTCTCCCATGTTGCACCACGCACGCCAGGGACAGACGTTGCTCGAATACCCCCAAACGACATGAAGAGTCGTAGAGGATACTAAAGCGGGTCAGGTTACCTGCCACCCGTGGGGCTCCACCCTTCAGCTTGTGCGCACTGGTGGACAGCGCTTACGTGCACCCCCCAAGACATGAACGTACCGAGATGCACGATTTTCCGACATAACAAATAGGTTAACAAGCCACTTTCTATATGCTAATAACATCCTTATACGGGCTACTAACTCGTTCCTCACTGGGTTTTTAAAAAAGGAAGACCTTTGTACCGTGTTAAACCCCAAGCGAGCTCTGATACCACGCTGACACGACCCCAATGGTCCTGTCGAGCCAGGATCACGCTGAGGGGTGCTGCGTTGCACAGCACCGTATAACACACGTCAAAGGTGCAAAGCGGAAGCGGAAGTTTTATTACATAAACAGGTTTATGAACATGTTTACATCAAAATAAGTTCAGTCTACACTCGCGGGCGTAGACTAAGCATCAAGTGCACGTTCAGCCCTCGAACGTGTCCTTGCTAGCACACACGCACACTAACTCTGCGGCGTGCACGACTCCCACTCGACGGGGTTCCCCTCCTGGGGTTCCGTCTCCTCTTCGGGAGTCCCTTCCTCATAGAACCCTGCAAAAGCTTCAAACACAAGCAGTGAGCACGAACGCTCAGCAAGTCTGACCCGTCTCACCTAAACATGGAACTTCTACATGAGGGTAATGGGTTGCATGAGGCAAAAATCATTTGCAAGGACTCGCCTAATTAGTAGAACCTTACTTTCAAGTTTTAGCAGCAGGTTGTGGAGAACCTTACGCTAAGGCACATGAGAGAGCCGCAATCAAACAAGAAACGCATTTCTCTCATGTACTTTGCCCAAAGTTGAAAAGAACTTTAGTTAGCACTAAGCTACAGCATATCATTAACAATCAATGTCCAGCTTTCAATCAGCAACATTTTAACATGTAACTAGCCTGTTCTTTCTACGTCACGGTACAGTGAACAAGTGGTACTCACTGACCGTGAGGGACGGCGATTATAATCGATTTACACCTGTAGGGTTACCCGAACAACCCGTCACGTACGCCCGTACTCAATGTTGCCTCCAACAACCATCACGGACGCCGTACGCGACTACCTTTCACCCGTTAGCCAAATATTGAACCGGTCCCATCGTCCCGAGCAAGAGGTCTCTGCATGCGCATCTCCGTGCCGCCAGCCGATTTACACCTCGAGCTCTCAACCTACCCTCTGAACGACGGGCAATGCCTCAATACCCAGCTACCCGAGTTACATCAGTTTCCCGGTTCCCATTTAGCCGGTAGGTCTTCGGTACTGTTCTAGCTTGTTCAACAGGCCTGCACACGGCTCGGTCCTCAATCGACACAAGCGGAGCTACAGCACACAGGCCCCAAAGTCCTGCTGCCCTTACTCTCCGCTCGGTCTCATTTTCTTGCCATGTGTATCATGTGCTATCTCTACCCGAGCAATGTGCCTCTAGCCTATTCTCGCGAGTAGTTCCAATTACTCGACTTGTACCGAATCCTACTCTATCCTAGCAATGCAGTGGCTAACGAGTTTTGCAATCCTAAACCCAACCCGTGGTTTTCTTGGCTATGCAGTTGGATTTCCAAACAAGACTCTAATGCACAGAATAAAGGAAACAGGTATGTGCTCCAAACAATAAAAATTTGTAAAAAGTTTAATGTAAACCGGAGCTTGCCTTGCTGCTCTTGGTCGTAGGCTAGCTGTTCCTCCGGAGTAACGAAGTCTAGGACTTCGGGTTCCTCCTCGACCTTAGCGACTACATGATAGAAACAATACATGTATTAATTTAATGCATTTGTATTAAGTTTGAAGTTGTGAAGTCTATAACCTTTGCTAGATAGACCTAATGACTGTGAAACTTTTACTGTGGCTTGGTTACAACCTAAACAAAGACTTGGTCAAGTTTTAGTTGCAGCAAAGCTCATTTGAGCCCTCCACAAATAATTATGTCCTTGACCTTAATTGGAACTCTTAGGGTGTTCTAGGAATTTTCATGAGACAAACTATGACTTTCTGAAAACTAGATTTTCATAGGGTTCTAATGGAGTTGGTCTCACTTAATTTGGAAGTATCTAACTAAAGATATGAGCTAAACAATTTCAGAGAAAATTCTGAAAATGTTTCTGAACATTTTCTATTTTCTCTGGAACAGTTTTGCTAATCACACCATTAGGTGGACTAAATGAGCTCAAATGGATCTGAAAGTTTTATGGTAGTTCAAGGATATTTTGGTGAACATCTCAGCAAAATTTCAGGATTTTCCTCCAAAGGATTCTCCAGTTAAAATTCCTAACAGTTTAAATTTTAAGTAATTAATCCTGGAGAATTAAGGAATTTCATTTAGTGAAACTTGATTTTCTGGAAAGTACTCAGAGAGCTGAATCCAGCAAAATTTGGTTCACTCAATTTGGAGCTTTCTAGCAAAAGTTATAAGGATTTGAAGTTTGAAGGAAATCTGAAAATCGGGGAAAAGTTTAAACTCGCGCGTGGGCCCAGGGGACACGCGTCGCACGCCTAGGCGACGGCACACCGCGGCCCACAAGGATTTTGCGCGCCAGCACACCCGATCCCGGCCGCAGCCGGATCCCGATTCAAAATATCGGCCGCTGACAGCTGGGGTCCACCCCCTTCTTCAACCTCGCGACACCCGCGCCCCGCCGCCGAGGGACCTCGCCGGAGAGCTCGCCGCCGGCTGCTGTACAGCTCCAAACTTCTTGATTCTGGCCGCCCCTGCCTACTTTTACTTGGGGAACAGGATCCGAGGGTCAGCTGCTCATGACAACGGCCGGAGCATGGTCGGCGACGAGCCGCCATATCGGAATGACTTCGGCCATGTCGGCTGACTCCCCTGGTACCTCAGCTACTTGGGAAATCGGTCGGGGAGCATCAGTGGACCTCAGAGAAGGTCGACATGAGCTTGAGGCAGCTCGGGGAAGGCCCGAAATAGGTCCTCACCGTGCGCCCGATACCCCCCGTTCGTTCCGCCATTAGTAGACCTTAAATTACGCCGGGCACAGAGGTTCTCCGGCCCAGAGTTGTGAAGGCAACTTGTGCGTTACCGTGTCTAGCTCGTGTGGGAGTGGCCTGAGGCCCTCTAATCCTTTCTAGAGCACGAATTAAACAGAATCGTACCCGAAGGTCGTTCTGCACACAGAAAGGGGAAAAGTGGAAATTCGCCGCCGGTGAGCAACCACTCGAGCTGTGGCTCGGGGATGAGCAGCACCGGTCACCCGCGCGTCCAAGTGTGCCTTGGCCCGGGCGTGACAACGCCCAGGTTGGGCTGTCCACGAGAGCCCGAGGTGCGGCGGTTCCAAGTTCCGAGTTTGATCTTTCGGCACAGCCGATATCAATCGGTTTCAACCGAATTCTAGCAATGGGGAGGGTGGAGGAAGGTCCCTAGTACCTTGCTGGGACTCTGGAGTGGAAGGAGGGAGCTGCGATCGGCGTCCTCCGATCAAGTCCGAACTGCGGAAACTTTCGGCCAGTGCTGGGTTCTTGCGGGAAAACACGTCGGTACCTCGGCCGAGTGTCACACGCGGTTTTTCCGAAGAAACAACCAAGTGAATATCACATGTATGCCAGGATCATTTTCTCATACATGTGATGACAAATAGTGAAGCATCATTTATTACAAGCCAGGTGTCGAATATAAATAAGTCTTACATTGCAAATGTCTCAATGGACACTAATGCTTCATCACAAGTAAATAAACTAGCAGCGGAATATTATTCTTTAGGGCTCCATCACAGGCGTTGCCCGGGGGTCTTCATGAACCTAAAATCCTTCCTCGGGTCCAAAATCTTGGTCATTATACACCACCTCATTATCTTGACCTGAGCAGCAATATAAACCAACAAATATGCAAGGTTGAGTACCAATGGTACTCAGCAAGTGTGGGAAAATTATATCATGCATGGCTAGAACAAGGAAAGGTTGAACTCATGGTTAAAGCACTACGCAATTAATACCTATCACCTTAGCTTATTAAGCACCTACATTCTACACAGGTGAAATGGTCCCAATCTCCCATCCCATCATCATAATCCAATAACCATAACATCATTTCCAATGTTAAGCTCCCCGCTTAACTTCCAAAACCATCATTCCTCTAATCATGAATAAGTCCAGGCCGCTCTTAACCGTGAGCACGGCTGTCAAGACAGTTTTGACTCTGCAGAGTTTGTACCACTGTACCCACAAGTAGTGATTTCATCCCCCGTTGCCGGGTGGACTAAAAGAACCTCCATTATGCCAGTGGCTACGATCCACATTCACACTTCCCAGGTGTGTAGCCAGGAGATCACTACGAAGCCTTTACAAAGGGATTCCCGACGAGCATGGGCCCACTGAGGTTTCACCCCTAACAGCATACAAGAGGCTCCAACCCCGCTGCAGTGGCCCCCTCTTGAGCCTTGCGGTTCATATGGTAGTCCAGCTGACACCTACTCCCCGCACCATCCAACACACCCATACTACGCCGGGGATACACCTAATTAATTGGCCAAGCTGCCCCATCTCAGCATGTGGTTGGCACTGTAAAGCCGGGTTACATGCTCCATGAACCGGTCCTTAGGATCCAGGCAAGTACTAAACACAAACCCAAGTCTCGTGCACCCAACACACAACCAAAACATCCAACTTGCCTTGATCCCTACTTCTACATAACTCACAATGTCTCATTCAAGAGTATGGTAATATAAACTGATGATCTCATGTCCCAAATATCCCATTCTAAGAATGGCTAAGCATATGCATGGAAATAAATGACATGGTAAAATAAATCCCAACCCAAGCTACAAGGAAACAAGGTAATGCAATTCTAGGGAAACTTTCCTAGCATGGGTTTCATATTTCATTTGACAATGCAAATAATTCTATCTACACATCCTAGCATAGGATCAAAGTGGTCAAGGACACTTGCCTCCTTCTTGCTGCTCTTGAAATGGATATTCCTGGTCTTGGAAATGAATAACTTGTTCTTGAACAGGTTCTACTTCATACCATCACACATAGCAAAAGAAAAACAACAATCCATAAGACATAGTTCACACTTACACTTCATACAAACCACACATTCACATTTATGAAATTCATTTACCATTATATGTGTTGTGTTTCAGTTTTAAATAAATTCCTCATATTAAATTACTACACCTTTTCACTACCAGGTGTGTATGAAAAGTATTTTTCTTCTCCATATGTGCCTTCAGAATTTCTACCAACCCTAAACTGAATTCTTTGGATTTTAGAAACTCCATATATCATTTACTATTTGCTATATTTTCAGATTTATATTCCTATGCATAATTGTGTATTTTATTATGAAATTAGTAATACACATCATCTAAACAGTATAGGTTCTGGTCCTAAATGATTTAATAACATATTTTGACCTTGGCTTCTGATGTAGACTATTTCATAATTATTTTCCCTATTTTTCTTTAACTATTCTTTACTTAAAAATGTGTCCCTATACTAATAAATGTGAATAATAGATGAAACAGATTCATTTCAACCCAAAAATATATTTTATCTCACTCCAAAGTTTTCTAAGTACTGAGAAAGTTTTTAATTAATTTTGACAATTATGTTTGTCCCACTTTTTAATTTTTAAACACTAGTTACATATTCAATTTTCTAAATTAACTACTAAACAGGGTTAAAATAATGAACTCACCCCATTACAGGGTCTATAATATTATTTTCATAATTTCCAGGGGTCTAGCTACACTTATCAGAGGTGTTTTTCCTAATTTCTATTAAGTCCAGGGGCTAAAACTGATTTTTAAATGAATTTACATGATTTTCTGGAGTTCCAGGGGCTAGATCTGAAGTTTCCGGGGCTAGCTCTCAATTCCAGAGAACCTCAGGGGGTAGCACGTAAGAATTCCAGTCTTTATAATGCGGGGCTGACGTGGACCGTCCGATTTTAAACCGACGGCTGAGATTATAACGTCGAACCGGTACGCGGGGATTTAAAGTCTACCGTGCGATTTAAAATAAACGGCGCACAAGCGGCCACGTCGCTCTGACAGAACGCGGGCGGCGCTGCCGGCGGCGCACGGCGGTCTCGCCGGAAAGTTTTGGATCCTCGAGAATTCTGCCTAGAACTGTGATCTTATGGCCTAGATCGGTAGAGGGGAGGTCAGGGATCTCACCTCGGGGGTTTTCTCGAGCTCGGGGGTCCTGGAAAGTGATCGGCGGCGAGGTCCGAGGCAAAACCACGGCGAAGCTCGTCGGCGCTGGGTTTACACCGTAAGTCTTCGGGTTTTCTGCACCTGCAAAGTTCCCCGGAGGCGGTGGATCAAGACCAGCGAGTTAGATCAGAGTTTCCGAGCTTAGATCGGCCAGAATTCACCGGCGAAGTCTCGGTGCTCACCGGAGTGAAAATCCGCGATCGCGTGGGAAAAACCGATCGGGGCTGGGGTTTTTATAGCCGGGGGAGGGCGGTGGGTCTGTTGCGATCGAGTTTGAGTCGTTTGGGACCAGAATTCGGGCTGCGGGACGCGGAAATCCGGTCGGTTGCGATCGCGCGCGCGCGGGAGAGAGTCCGGGGTTGCGGGGTTAGGGATGACAGGCGGGTCCCACCCGTCTGTGAGAGACGGCGCGGCGCACGCGGGGGCGGGCTGGCGCGGGGGAGACTGGGCCGGCTGGCGGGTTTCGGCCCACTAGCCGGTTTTTTTCCCGTTTCACTTTTTCTTTTTCCATTTCTTTTCTGTTTTGAGTATAATTTGAATTCCAGTTTGAATTTGAATTTTTGCAAAACATGCAACACGTCCAAAAATTTTTAAATTCCCCTCTGAACATGGTTTAGGGTTTTGAATCAAAATTTGGGGTGTTACACCGAGGAGGGGGGCAGGCGCCTTAAGAAGGCTCTGCACCGCCTCATGCCCGCGCGTGGGCAAGCAGCTGGTGGCGCGGTGGCTGGCCTCGGTGGCGATCACCGCTGCGGCTCGGCGACCCGAGTGAAAAGTCTCAGTCGGTTTGTGTTGAAGTAGAGGCTGACATGTGGGTCCCACCCTTCCTTTTAACCTCTGAAATTTACTTCTAATCACTGTTGTAAACAGTGAACCCCATACTACCCTTGGCAATTCAAATTATTCCCCCATGAGCCATTTGAATTGATCAAAGTTCAAATGAGGTTTGGTTTGAATGAATTTCAGCACAAGTTCAGTTTGAAATTCAAATAAAGTTTGAATTTCTCCCCCTTAGCTCATGTCAAGATCAACTCCAAATGGAGTGAAAATTGGTGTGTGAGCTCACAAAAATGTGCTGAGTAAGAATATGCCTTCCACTTTCAAATTCATGGTATAAAAACAGTTTGAATTTGAATATGTTTTCAAACTGCCCCTTTTCTAACTATACCCAAGATGACCTCAAAAAGGTTTTGAATTTGGGTGAAACTTGGCATGGACATCCTTAGCAAAGTGTAGGAGTTTTTCCTATGTCCAGCCCATCTATATCACATGTGGGAAATACCACTTTTGCAATGTGTAAGTTTGTTCCCTAATGAGCATGTTGATAATTGTTACTTGCTCTTCATTTGTGTTCATCACTCTTCCTCAAATGAGGTGTGTGGTGTGGGGATGAACACTACAAATGGGTGTCAAAAACTGAGGCCCTTACAACATGTTAAAATGTTGCTGATTGAAAGCTGGACATTGATTGTTAATGATATGCTGTAGCTTAGAGCTAACTAAAGTTCTTTTCAACCTTGGGCAAAGTACATGAGAGAAATGCGTTTCTTGTTTGATTGCGGCTCTCTCATGTGCCCTAGCGTAAGGTTCTCCACAACCTGCTGCTAAAACTTGAAAGTAAGGTTCTACTAATTAGGCGAGTCCTTGCAACTGAATTTTTACCTCATGTAACCCATTACCCTCATGTAGAAGTTCCACGTTTAGGTGAGACGGGTCAGACTTGCTGAGCCTTCGTGCTCACTGCTTGTGTTTGAAGCTTTTGCAGGGTTCTATGAGGAAGGGACTCCCGAAGAGGAGATGAAACCCCAGGAGGGGAACCCCGTCGAGTGGGAGTCGTGCACGCCGCAGAGTTAGTATGTGTGTGTGTGCTAGCAAGGACACGTTCGAGGGCTGAACGTGACTTGATGCGTAGTCTATGCCCGCGAGTGCAGACTAAATGTATTTTGATGTAAACATGTTCATAAACTTGTTTATGTAATAAAATTTCCGCTTCCGCTTCGTACCTTTGACGTGTGTTATACGGTGCTGTGCAACGCAGCACCCCTCAGCGTGATCCTGGCTCGACCGGACCATTGGGGTCGTGTCAGCGCTGGTATCAGAGCTCGCTTGAGGTTTAACACAGTACAAAGGTCTTCTTTTTCATAAATCCAGTGAGGAACGATTTAGTAGCCCGTATAAGGATGTTATTAGTATATAGAAAGTGGCACATTAATCTATTTGTTATGTCGGAAATCGTGTATCTCGGGACGTTTATGTCTTGGGGGGTGCACGTAAGCGCTGTCCACCAGTGCGCACAAGCTGAAGGGTGGAGCCCCACGGGTGGCAGGTAACCCGACCCACTTTAGTATCCTCTACGACTTTTCATGTCGTTTGGGGTATTCGAGCAACGTCTGTCCCTGACGTGCGTGGTGCAACATGGGAGACCCCGTCACGTGGTCTGAAACGTGAACACGTAACTCAAGGCGTGTTTGGCTTGAGAACATCCGGGCGAGTGATGACGGCCGGATGTACGAACTGTATGGATTCCGGGCTCGGTGTGCAGCCGAGTCTGATGATTGTTTGAGTTTCTGCAGGTAGCCTTACCACGAAACGGTAGACGTGTAGCATCCGTGTGCGAGTGACGAGTAGTGCCACTGAACTAACGAAGCCGGCTAAGTCCGGTATAGGTTTTTCCTTTGTGAGGACGTAGTACCGACATAATCTAGTGACGCATCGACGTCACACCCCATTAAATAAACAACTTCATTTAAAAACTTGAAGGTTTTGATCCAAAGTAGTAAAACTTGATGTAACTCCTTCCCTTGAACAGGATATTCAAAGTTAACAAGTTTTCAACTTATAGGTTGTTAAGGACAGAGCACTCTGTTTTCAGCTGAATCAAGGCTGAAGTTAATCAGAGGTTAGAGGTTGAGTTCTTTCGAGGTTGGGGTCGGATGATACATTTCTGGAAAGCGTTGGAAGAGCTTTACAACTCTTTTGTTGAGGTCCAGAGGTGTTTCATCCCTTAACCACTCGAAAAATGCAGTAGAGTTGAAACTGTCCAGAAAACAGGACAGAGCAAAGACTCTCTGTAAACTGTCTGTAAATTAAGCATAACTTCCTGCTTAAAAATCCAAAAAAATAGGAAATGAGGTAGTTCTGGAAAGCTTATGAGAGGGGTTACAACTTTGTAACAGAAAGTTTTGTCAGATTAGGAACAGAATTAACTGGGATTCTTGGATCAAATCAGTACCTAAAGCAGGGAGGTGCTGTCCAATTTTCTCCAGGAATTCTGTTAACTTTGACATCTCATAACTTTTGAACCAGGACAGATCTTAGGCCAACCAAATACTTTCTGGAAAGCTATTGAAGTTAACTTTAACTTTGATGTTGAGCTCCATAATTGGTTTTGCTTTCAACACGGCCTAAATCAGGTTGAAATGGAAACTGGTCAGGGCTGTCACGGGAACAGCAGATCAACAGTCAAATTTGTTTAAAATTTGAACTATGTTTCCAAGTTTTATGGGTTCAATGACATGTTTTATGTTATAACTCAGAGGTTTACTGTTTAAATAAATATTTGACATTTCTCAAATATATTTTTACAGATGACAGCAGATAAGCAATTAGAGAACGGGTGGGTGATGTCCCACTGTTCTCACCATAGCGGCTACCCGGAAGCATTGCGGCAAATGCTCCAATATTTCGGGTACAACCAGATGCCGCAATACGTCGCCAAGGAAGGAGGCGAAGAGGGGAACAAGACGTGGACGATCCATGTCGAGGTCCCTGCAGGACCTACGCCACCCGGTTGGGTGCCGTTCACCGTCACGGTGAGAGGAAGACAACCGGAAGGGATGTGGCAAGTGGCAGCCCGTGACGCTATGTCACATTTCTGCCAACTACATGTGCAGGCTATGGAGGGCGCTCCATACGCACTCATTCCGGTGGAGGGACGAGCTCAGCATGTGTGGGAAGGGAGGTACCTGGAAGCAACGGACCCGAGTTGCCCAAGGTACAACCCCGCGGAGGCAAATCTCAGCCTCCAGATGAGGGCGGGAAACGCCGTGATGGACAGCCAAGCTGTTCATACGGAGCATCTCGCCACAAAGCTCAAGGAGAGCACAAGCCGTGGAGATCATTTCGAGAGTGCCCACAGCGCACTCCGCAATGTGCTCCTTCCGACGATTAAGCGACTGAATGAACAGCATAATCAGTTGCATCGTCTGAAGAAGGCAAAGAAGAAGAGCCGTGTTGACATCGCGGCGTTGCAAGAGCTGGTGCAGACCCTAACCCAGCAGAATGAGGACCTTGCTCAAGAGCGGGACGACGCGATTGAGGAAGGACAAGGCTGGGAAGAGGATTACAACCAGGCTATGGACGAGGTGCATGCTTTGCAGGACCTCGTACCTCCGGTGTTAGGCATACCGGTGGTCTTGGGTCTTCCAGCAATGGGAGAACCCGGGATGGGTGAAGAGGTGGTAGATCCAGACCCACCAGCAGAAGTACCGGAGGAGGACGACCCACAGGAGGTCGAGTTCTACTCCGAGTAGGGGGTTACGGTTGCCAAGTAGGGCAGCTAGGGTAGCGTAACCCAACTTTTGTAATCAGTGACATATCAGGTAGACAGTAGCGTATGTATAGGTAGTGACGACATGAACACGACTTCTCGGAGATCCGAGAATAATGTATCTTGTATAAAGTTTATGCTTTATCAATATATGTGAATGTTGTGCAAATTAATCATGTGTCACTTCAATACCTATTGTTGCTTATGGAATTTTAAGTAAGACATGTGCTAATCGCTGCTGTTTTGAATTTCAGAATGACGCGTACTCGTGCCAACCCTGACGTTGGGGGTACCAGTCAAGGGGGAGAGACCTCCCAACCACCTCCCGAGGACTCCTCGGGACAGCAGCAGCAACAGCAACAGCAAACACCGCCACCGCCACTGCCAACGGTTACATTGGCCGACATCGTCGCGGCAATGGCGGGCTCACATCAGCAACACACAGAGTTGCTGCAGACTCTTATCGCCAATACGTCTCGCCCAGAGAGACGTCAAGACCGGGAGGAGCGTCAACAGAGCTCCTACTCCGACTTCCTGGCGACTCATCCCCCAGTATTCTCAAGGGCGGATGAACCACTTGACGGGGACAACTGGCTCCGCGCCATAGAGATGAAGCTCGGGCTGCTCCAGATAAGCGAGCAGCACAAGACTCAGTTCGCGGTCCAGCAGCTCCAAGGATCCGCGAGCGCGTGGTGGGCCAACTTCTGTGCTTCACTGCCCACCGACTGAGTGATGACCTGGACGGAGTTCCGGACGGCCTTCAGGGCCTATCATATACCGCCAGGTTTGATGAAGAGGAAGATGCAGGAGTTCTTACACCTGCAGCAAGGGAGCCGGAACGTGCTGGAATACTCCAGAGCGTTCAACGATCTCGCGCTCTACGCATCGTATCACGCAGATACGGATGAGAAGCGGCGGGACCACTTTTACCAGGGGCTGAACCCGCTCCTGAAGGACAAGTTGACGATGTTCAATCGCGGCAGCCTCAATGACATCATTGATGCTGCGATTGTTCAGGAGGACTCCGGTAAGGAGTTGGCGGCGGCAGAGCGAAAGCGAAGCGCGCCGCAGAGCAGCGGAGAAGGAGGCGGTCCTTCTCAGAAGTTTCGGATGGTGAATCGCCCACCATCAGGTCCACACTGGCAGCCACCACAGTGGTCGATGCCGTTCCGCAGTCGGCCGTATTCTTCACCGGCATTCCGGCCGGCACTGCCAGTACCACCGCAACAACAACAGCAGCAGCGGGCGATGCCGCGTGCGTTTGCACCTCAGCAACGCATGCCGGGCTTTTGTCCACCGAGCACTCCACCAGCAGCGGCCACATGTTACAAGTGTGGTCGTCCAGGGCACTTCGCGAGCAGTTGCCCGGAGAGGCAAGGCGGCGGAGTGGCACCACAGTTTCCGGGGAGGAATCAGCCCCGGAACCCTACTAATGCGTGGCGGGCAAACCCTAGGCCCGGCACCGTCCACCAGCTTGCCATTGAGTACGTGCCGGAGGGCGATCCAATCCTTGCGGGTATGTTCCAACTCCACCAGCATCCCGCTATAGTACTATTTGATTCAGGCGCTACGCATAGCTTCATTAGCCAAGCTTTCATTGACAAGTATAGCTTGCAAATACTACCCACCGATAGTCCTTATGTGATATGTTCACCGGGTGGGAAAATTTCAGCAAGCATGATGGTCCCAAAAGCGCCATTGTGCTTAGAGGGTAGAGTTTACCCTACGTCTCTCATAATTTTAGAGGGACAAAAGGTCGATGTCATCTTAGGGATGTCGTGGTTAACCCGCCACGGCGCTGTTTTAGACACCGTCCTCCGAGTCGTGCACTTGAACTCCGAAGTGCACGAGTCTCACTCATTATTTCTGGACAGTCCAGAAATAAAACTTCCAAGTGTCTATCAAGCCACAACCATCAGATTGGAAGATATTCCGGTGGTCCGAGAGTTCCCTGATGTATTCCCGGACGATTTGCCAGGGATGCCGCCCGATAGAGAGGTGGAGTTCAAGATTGAACTTGCACCGGGAACCATGCCAATATCCCGAAGGTCGTACAAGATGGCGCCCAAGGAGTTGGCTGAACTGAAGACTCAGCTCACGGACCTTCTGGAAAAGGGTTTTATTAGGCCGAGCTCCTCTCCATGGGGTTGTTCGGCATTATTTGTCAAGAAGAAGGATGAGACGTTGCAGCTTTGTGTGGACTATCGTCCATTGAATGCCGTAACCATCAAGAACAAGTGCCCGTTGCCACGGATCGACATGTTGTTTGATCAGTTGGTCGAAGCAAAGATCTTTTCCAAAATGGATTTAAGATCCGGGTACCATCAGATTAAGATAAGGGCTGAGGACATTCCAAAGACGGCTTTCTCGACGAGGTACGGACTTTATGAGTACCTGGTCATGTCCTTCGGCCTCACCAATGCTCCAGCTCACTTCATGTACTTAATGAACTCGGTGTTCATGCCGGAGCTGGACAAGTTTGTCGTGGTCTTCATCGACGACATCCTAGTATATTCCAAGTCGGAGGAAGATCACAAGAAATATCTGCGTATAGTCTTGCAACGGCTGCGGGATCACAAGTTATACGCAAAATTCAGCAAATGCGAGTTTTGGATATCGCAAGTGCCTTTCCTCGGGCATATCATCTCAGCGGAGGGTATCACTGTGGACCCGAGCAAGATCACGCAAGTGCTGAATTGGAAATCCCCGAGGACTGTTCATGAGGTACGGAGTTTCCTCGGACTCGCGGGATATTATCGAAGGTTCATTCCGAACTTCTCGAAGATTGCCAAGCCAATGACAGAGCTGCTGAAGAAGGCTACCAAATATGTTTGGAGTCCAACATGTGAAGCAGCATTCAAGGCTTTAGTCAAGAACCTGACATCAGCACCGGTTTTGGCGCAGCCAGACACAACAAAACCGTTCGATGTGTACTGCGATGCATCCGGCATTGGGCTCGGATGTGTGCTGATGCAAGACCGAAGGGTGGTCGCGTATGGGTCAGGGCAGCTTAGGAACCATGAGCAGAATTATCCGATTCACGATTTGGAGCTCGCTGCCGTGGTACTTGCATTGAAAATGTGGAGGCACTACCTACTCAGTAACCTCGTACATTTGTATACCGACCACAAAAGCCTCAAGTACATATTCACTCAGAAGGAGCTGAACATGAGGCAACGAAGATGGTTAGAACTGATAAAGGATTACGAGATAGAGATCCATTATCATCCGGGCAAGGCAAACGTAGTGGCATATGCGCTGAGCCGCAAGTCACACGTCAATACTCTGACCATCACACGTTGGAAGAGAGCGAACCACCACTACATGTGATTCTACACGGAGCTCTCTACAACCTAGCTTTGATCCCCACCATCCGTGAAGAGATAGCGGCAGCCCAGAAGAATGATAAGGGCATGTCACATTTGCGGAGACGTGTAGACAGTGGGGAACTGAAATGTTTCCGGAAGGACGGAGACGACGTCCTATGGTTCAAGGACCGGATCGTCGTACCCCGAAACCCAGAATTATGGAAGAAAATCTTTGATGAGGCTCACTTGTCAAAATTTTCTATTCACCCCGGCAGCAACAAGATGTATCAAGAACTCAGAAGAAAGTTTTGATGGACACGGATGAATCGAGAGACTGCAAAATACGTGTCCGAGTGTGATACATGTCGAAGGGTGAAGGCAGACCACATGCGGAAACCGGGACTGCTACAACCACTGGGCATTCCTGCATGGAAGTTGGAGGACGTGAGCATGGACTTCATCGTCGGTTTAACCACCACCTTGCAGAAACATGATTCGGTGTGGGTGATCGTCGATTGGCTCACCAAAGTTGCCCATTTCATCCCGGTCAACACAAATTACAATGCCAAGAAGTACGCTGAACTGTACATCTCACGGATCCTATGCTTATACGGCGTACCCCGTACTATCATATCGGATCGGGGCACTTTATTTGTGTCCCGTTTTTGGGAGCAGCTGCATGCTGCCTTGGGGACGAAGCTGATCCGTAGTTCAGCCTACCACCCGCAGACGGATGGGCAAACGGAGCGGGTAAATCAAATCTTAGAAGATATGCTACGAGCTTGCGCTATCAACCACGGCAAGAATTGGGATGATCACTTGCCGTTAGCTGAGTTCTCGTACAACAATGGGTACCAAGCCAGCATCAAGATGGCGCCCTACGAGGCGCTATATGGAAGAAAATGCCGCACACCATTGAACTGGTGTGAGTCTGGCGTAAGGGTTACCTTCGGGATTGACCTTGTCAACAACGCGGAAGAAAAAGGTTCGACTAATTCAAGAGAACCTAAAAGCCGCTCAATCCCGTCAGAAACAGTATGTGGACCGGAGAAGGCGCCCATTACAATTCGAAGTTGGAGATCACGTATACCTACGGGTGTCTCCAATGAAGGGCGTAAACAGATTTGGGGTGAGAGGAAAGTTAGCACCCCGCTTCATCGGTCCATTCCAGATTACCGAAAGATGTGGATCGGTGGCATACCGGCTGAAATTACCAGAAGCACTTTCCGGTGTGCACGACGTCTTTCACATTTCCCAGCTGAGGAAGTGTCTCAAGCTATCAACTACCGTTCAGCTGGAAGACATTGAAGAACTGCAACCGGATCTCACCTATCGGGAGGAACCGGTGCAGATTATTGATGAAAAGGCCCGAACCACACGCAACCGTACGTTGTGGTTCTACAAGGTTCTATGGAGCAATCACTCCATGGACGAAGCGACATGGGAGAGCGAAGAATTCCTTCGCACTAACTACCCCAACTTTTTCACGTCACATATCCGGTAATTTTCTACCGTCCTCTCTCTTATTTTCACCTTATAATCTCGGGGCGAGATTCTTTTAAGGGGGGAGGAATGTAAGGGCCTCAGTTTTTGACACACATTTGCAGTGTTCATCACCACACCACACACCTCATTTGAGGAAGGATGATAAAAACAAATGAAGAGCAAGTAACAATTATCAACATGCTCATTAGAGAACAAACTCACACATTGCAAAAGTGGTATTTCCCACATGTGATATAGATGGGCTGGACATATGAAAACTCCTACACTTTACTAAGGATGTCCATGCCAAGTTTCACCCAAATTCAAAACCTTTTTGAGGTCATTTTGGGTATAGTTAGGAAGAGGGCAGTTTGAAACCATATTCAAATTCAAACTGCTTGTATCCCATGAATTTAAAAGTGGGAGGCATATTCTTACTCAGCACATTTTTGTGAGCTCACACACCAATTTTCACTCCATTTGGAGTTGATCTTGACATGAGCTAAGTGGGAGAAATTCAAACTTTATTTGGATTTCAAACTGAACTTGTGCTGAAATTCATTCAAACCAAACCTCATTTGAACTTTGATCAATTCAAATGGCTCATAAGTGAATAATTTGAATTACCAAGGGTAGTATGGGGTTCACTGTTTACAACAGTGATTAGGAGTAAATTTCAGAGGTTAAAACTGGAAGTGGGACCCACATGTCAGCCACTGCTCAGATCAAACCGACTGAGACTTTTTCACTCGGGTCGCCGAGCCGCAGCGGTGATCGCCACCGAGGGCAGCCGCCGCGCCAGCAGCTGCTTGCCCACGCGCGGGCGTGAGGCGGTGCAGAGCCTTCTTAAGGCGCCTGCCCCCCTTCCCGGCCGAGGCACCGCCATTATTCCCCGCAAGAATTCAGCGCCGGCCGAAAATTTCCGCAGCTCGGAATCGATCGGAGGACGCCGATCGCAGCTCCCTCCGTCCACTCCAGAGCCCCAGCAAGGTACTAGAGACCTCCTCCGTCCTCCCCGTTGCTAGAATTCAGTTGAAACCGATTGATATCGGCTGTGCCAAAAGATCAAATTCGGGACTTGGAACCGCCGCACCTCAGGCTCTCGTGGACAGCCCAACCAGGGCGTTGTCACGCCCGAGCCAAGGCACCCTTGGACGCGCTGGTGACCGGTGCTGCTCATCCCCGAGCCACAGCTCGAGTGGTTGCTCACTGGCGGCGAATTTCCACTTTTCCCCTTTCTGTGTGCAGAACGACCTTCGGGTACGATTCTGTTTAATTCGTGCTCTAGAAAGGATTAAGGGCCTCAAGCCGCTCTCACATGAGCTAGACACGGTAACTCACAAGTTGCCTTCACAACTCTGGGACGGAGAACCTCTGTAACCGGCGTAATTTGAGGTCTACCAATGGCGGAATGAACGGGCGGCATCGGGTGCACGGTGAGGACCTATTTCGGGCCTTCCCCGAGCTGCCTCGAGCTCATGTCAACCTTCTCTTAGGTCCACTGATGCTTCCCGACCGATTTACCAAGTAGTTGAGGTGCTAGGAAACTCAGCCGACATGGCCGAAGTCGTTCCGAGGTGGCGGCTCATCGCCGACCATGCTCCGGCCATTGTCATGAGCAGCTGACCCTAGAATCCTGTTCCCCGAGTAAAAGTAGGCAGGGGCGGCCAGAATCAAGAAGTTTGGAGCTGTACAGCAGCCGGCGGCGAGCTCTCCGGCGAGGTCCCTCGGCGGCGGAGCGCGGGCGTCGCGAGGTTGAAGAAGGGGTGGACCCCAGCTGTCAGCGGGAGATATTTTGAATCGGGATGCGGCTGCGGCCAGGATCGGGTGTGCTGGCACGCAAAATCATTGTGGGCCGCGGTGTGCTGTCGCCTCGGAGTGCGACGCGTGTCCCCTGGGCCCACGCGCGAGTTTAAACTTTTCCCCCGATTTTCAGAATTCTTCCAAACTTCAAATCCTCATAACTTTGGCTAGAAAGCTCCAAATTGAGTGAACCAAATTTTGCTGGATTCAGCTCTCCGAGTACTTTCCAGCAAATCAAGTGTCACTTCATGAAAATCCTTAATTCTCCAGAATTAAATCCTCAAAGTTTAAAATGTTTGGAATTTTAACTGGAGAATCCTGTGGACGAAAATCCTGAAATTTTGCTGGGATGATCACCAAAATATCCCAGAACTACCATAAAAATTTCAGACCCATTGGAGCTCATTTGATCCACCTAATGGTGTGATTAGTGAAACTGTTCCAGAGAAAATAGAAAAATGTTCAGAAACATTTTCAGAATTTTCTCTGAAATTGTTTAGCTCATAACTTTAGCTAGGAACCTTCAAATTAAGTGAGACCAACTCCATTAGAACCCTCTGAAAATATAGTTTTCAGAAAGTCATAGTTTGCTTTAAGAAAATTCCTAGAACACCCTAAGAGTTCTAATTAAGGTCAAGGCCATAATTAATTGTGGAGGGCTCAAATGAGCTTTGCTGCAACTAAAACTTGACCAAGTCTCTGTTTAGGTTGTAACCAAGTCACAGTAAAAGTTCCACAGTCATTAGGTCTGTCTAGCAAGGGTTATAGACTTCACAACTTCAAAGTTAATACAAATGCATTTAAATTGATACATATATTGCTCTTATCATGTAGTCGCTAAGGTCGAGGAGGAACCCGAAGTCCTAGACTTCGTTACTCCGGAGGAACAGATAGCCTACGACCAAGAGCAGCAAGGCAAGCTCCGGTTTGCATTAACCTTTTTACAAATTTTTATTGTTTTGAGCACATACTTGTTTCCTTTATTATGTGCATTAGAGTCTTGTTTGGAAGCCCCACTGCATAGACAAGAGAACCATGGATTGGGTTTAGGATTGCAAACCCCGTTAGCTACTGCATTGCTAGGATAGAGTAGGATTCGGTACAAGTCGAGTAGTTGGAACTACTCGCGAGAATAGGCCAGAGGCACATTGCTCGGGTACAGATAGCACATGATACATATGGAAAGAAAATGAGACCGAGCGGAGAGTAAGGGCAGCAGGACTTTGGGGCCTGTGTGCTATAGCTCCACTTGTGTCGATTGAGGACCGAGCCGTGTGCGGGCCTGTTGAACAAGCTAGAACAGTACCGAAGACCTACCGGCTATATGGGAACCGGGAAACCGATGTAACTCGGGTAGCTGGGTGTTGAGGCATAGCTGGTCGTTCTGAGGGTAGGTTGAGAGCTCGAGGTGTAAATCGGCTGGCGGCACTGAGATGCGCGTGCAGAGACCTCTTGCTCGGGACGATTGGACCGGTTCAACATTTGGCTAACGGGCGAAAGGTAGTCGTGTAGGGCGTCCGTGATGGTTGTTGTAGGCAACATCGAGTACGGGCGTACGTGACGGGTTGTTCGGGTAACCCTGCAGGTGTAAATCGATTATAATCGCCGTCCCTCGCGGTCAGTGAGTACCACTTGTTCACTGTACCGTGACGTAGAAAGAACAGGCTAGTCACATGTTAAAATGTTGCTGATTGAAACCTGGACATTGATTGTTAATGATATGCTGTAGCTTAGAGCTAACTAAAGTTCTTTTCAACCTTGGGCAAAGTACATGAGAGAAATGCGTCTCTTGTTTGATTGCGGCTCTCTCATGTGCCCTAGCGTAAGGTTCTCCACAACCTGCTGCTAAAACATGAAAGTAAGGTTCTACTAATTAGGCGAGTCCTTGCAACTGAATTTTTACCTCATGTAACCCATTACCCTCATGTAGAAGTTCCACGTTTAGGTGAGACGGGTCAGACTTGCTGAGCCTTCGTGCTCACTGCTTGTGTTTGAAGCTTTTGCAGGGTTCTATGAGGAAGGGACTCCCGAAGAGGAGACGGAACCCCAGGAGGGGAACCCCGTCGAGTGGGAGTCGTGCACGCCGCAGAGTTAGTGTGTGTGTGCTAGCAAGGACACGTTCGAGGGCTGAACGTGACTTGATGCGTAGTCTACGCCCGCGAGTGCAGACTAAACGTATTTTGATGTAAACATGTTCATAAACTTGTTTATGTAATAAAATTTCCGCTTCCACTTCGTACCTTTGACGTGTGTTATACGGTGCTGTGCAACGCAGCACCCCTCAGCGTGATCCTGGCTCGACAGGACCATTGGGGTCGTGTCATCCGTCCCCGCTGGACACGTGGAGCCTTCGGAGCTCACCCCCGAGGAGGGGGGGGGGGGAGGTCCGGCTCTGCTTGCCATGTGGCGGGCCCGGAGCTCTCCTTTGAGGAGAGGGGGAGCTCCGTCCCCACTAGACACGTGGAGCCTTCGGAGCTCGCCCCTGCGGAGGGGGCGAGGTCCGGCCCTTCTGGTCTTTGGTTGGAGTCAGGAGCTCCGGTCTTCAGAAGCCCTAGGACTCCAGTACCGCTGGGTGCTCCGGTCCTCCCTTGTGCAGTCCCCGTAGTGGCCCCGTGGTAGGTGTAGCCAATTGTTTGGGCGCACCTACCACTTTCCTACGGGGGAGCTAAGGTCAGGGCCCCCCTGTCCGCCCGGAGCACAGCGGTGCTGGGACCCCGGCTCCGGTGGTCCGGGAGGCCTCTCAGGAGGTCCTGCACACAAATAGGGGAACCGTAATTCTCCTCGGGGGCTCTCCCTTCACTGTCTCTTAGTCTTATTTGGTTTACGGTCCTAGACCGGTATACGGGGCTTGGGCAATTCAGTGCGCCCGGCACCGGAGGTCCGGCTCTCTCCGAGGTCATGGTACAACCGTCTGGCCCCTAGTACTGGACCGTAACGTCGGGGAGGCAGAGTGCACACGCTTTGGGTACGGAACCTGGCCAAGCAGGCTGTACACCCTAGACCTCCGAAGGGCAGAGTGCGCATGCTTTGGGTATGGAACCAGGCAAAGCAGGCTACGCACCCTGGACCTCCCATGCACGGCGCAGGTTTTTCCTAGAGGTGACCAACTAGCGTCGCAACACCTGACTGGGGGAGGTCCGAGAGGCCCCCTGGCCATCGGTAGGTACCTCAAGCACGACCGCCTTCGGTAGGATAGCAAATGCCGACTATGGATGAGAGTGGGAAAAGAGAGCTTAGTGTACGATGAGCATACACTGTTTTTGAGCAAGGGGAGGTGTGATCATAAAAAAATTAATGCGTACTTTAAATGAACACATAAGTAAGAGCGTGATAGGACAAGATTCTTTCTATATAATCATCCATAGAAGGAAGGCAGGCTATACATGGAGGCAACGACCCACCCCATTATGAGGGGGGGCAAGGGCCTACACGCTTAGGGTACGGAACCAAGCCAAGCTGGACGTAGTCCTGGACAACCCCCTGGGGCTTAGCTGCTCCGAGCGCTGTTCCTGGGCTTTATGGGGTCTATTACAGAAAGAAAAAAATTGTCCTACTACTGCTCTAGGGATAGAACTTACGGAGATGTTCTATGTTCCAAGGGTTTGGGAGCAGGTCCCCATCGTCGGTGGAAAGGCGCACACACCCGGGGCGGCAAACTTTCATGACTCGGAAGGGACCTTCCTAGCTGGGGGAGAGTCTGTTGGTCCCTTTGTGAGAAAGTATGCGCCGCAGCACCAGGTCGCCTTCTTTTTGCTCCCGGACACGCACGGACCTCTCGTGGTAGCGCCGGAGCGCCTGCCAGTACCGTGCTGTCGAAGTGTGTGGTCAACACTTCCCCAGGACCTGCTCTGGGCAGTCTGTGGAGGTTCTTTTTCGGAGGGGATAGACGCTTGCGGAGAGCTTCAGCGTTAGGGACGAGTGAGGGAGAATCTTGACACGGCGAGTTTTACGTGGTTTGGGCCGCCGGAGCGTAAAACCCTACGTCCACGGTGAGCAGAGGTGTTCGCTGTATTGCTTGCTGCTCAAAACCGGAGTCCTGAGCTTGAGGGTGAGTGATGTCTAGGGTGCGAGTTCACAGAGTTCGAACCTAAGGGTGCGAATGGCTGGAGTGCCAACCCTTGCTAACGTTGCCTACCTGAGCCTTTTATAGTCCAAGGCTCGGGTGGCTTACAAGGTGGGCCCGGGACCCGACAGGTGGTCCCGGGGAGATTGCCTGCCATCTACCGTATCTGCAGTTACGCCGGTAGTTGTCTCTGGCGACGGCTTCCGAGTCTTCGTTCTGCCGTCCTGCCCATGCCGCAAGCTAGTCGTAGTGGTTGATGATGGCAGAGGCGGTAGGGGATGTCTTGTCGCAGTGTTTATTGGCAGGCAGGCTCTGACACGGCGCGCCAGTCTGTGATGTGACTGGGCGCAACGGCACCTGACAGAGGCGTGCTCCGTGTCTCCGCGTCTTGGGAAGGCGCAGGTCTTGAATACCTTGTACCGGCAAGGTATGGCGCATCTTTACTCTTGCTGCCTACCGCGTGGGGGGAGGCAGCGCCGCTCTGCTAGCCACATGGCGGGCCCGGAGCTCTCCTCTGAGGAGAGGGAGGTCCGGCCCCGCGGGACACGTGGAGCCATCGGAGCTCTCCCCGCGGAGGGGGGAGGTCCGACTGCTGCTGGCCACGGGGCAGACCCGGAGCTCTCCTCTGAGAGGGAGATCCGGCTCCGCAGGATACGTGGAGCCTCCGGAGCTCTCCCCGCAGAGGGGGGAGGTCCGGCTCAGTTGGCCACGTGGCGGGTCCGGAGCTCTCCTCTGAGTAGAGGGAGGTCCGGCCCCGCTGGACACATGGCGCCTTCGAAGCTCACCCCCGCGGAGGGGGTGAGGTCTGGCCTTCTAGGCCACGTGGCAGGCCCGGAGCTATCCTCCGAGCGGGGGGGGGGGGGGGGGGGGGGAGCTCCGGCCCTACTGGACACGTGGCTCCTTCGGAGCTCGCCCCGGTGGAGGGGGTGAGGTCCGGCCTTCTGGGCCACGTGGCAGGCCTGGAGCTATCCTCTAAGGAGAGGAGAGCTCCGGCCCTGCCGGACACGTGGTGCCTTCGCAGCTTTCCCCTGCGTAGGGGGCGAGGTCCTTAGGCGGTTTCATCCTGTGCGCGGGGGTACCCGGTACTGAGGGTACCGACAGTGGCCCTTGGGCCCACCTCGGGGGAGGTAACGATCTCGAGGTGGGGCCTTCTTCTTTCTGCGCACTTCCTTGTCTTGAGTATTCCCTGTGCTGATAGGGTCTCGACGGCTTCAGAGTTCAGCTTCTGAGGAGAGGGTGAACCCTGGCATCGGAGCTCAGCCCTGCTGTGGGGGCGGAGGTCCGGAAGTCATCGAAGCTCAGGCCCACGGAGGGCGTGAGGTCTGGCATCAGGGCACGCCTCTGAAAGGAGGGCGAGGGCTGGCATCGGAGCTCGACCCAGCTGTGGGGGCGGAGGTCTGGAAGTCATCGGAGCTCAGGCCCATGTAGGGCGTGAGGTCCGGCATCAGGGCTCGCCTCTGAAAGGAGGGCAAGGGCTGGCCTCGGAGCTCGGCCCAGCTGTGGGGGCGGAGGTCCGAAAGTCATCGGAGCTCAGGCCCACGGAGGGCGTGAGGTCCGGCATCAGGGCTCGCCTCTGAAAGGAGGGCGAGGGCTTGCCTCGGAGCTAGGCCCAGCTGTGGGGGCAGAGGTCCAGAAGTCATCGGAGCTCAGGCCCACGGAGGGCGTGAGGTCCGGCATAAGGGCTCACCTCTGAACGGAGGGCGAGGACTGGCCTCGGAGCTCGGCCCAGCTGTGGGGGCGGAGGTCCTGAAGTCATCGGAGCTCAGGCCCACGGAGGGCGTGAGGTCCGGCATCAGGGCTCGCCTCTGAAAGGAGGGCGAGGGCTGGCATCGGAACTTTGCCCAGCTGTGGGGCGGAGGTCCGGAAGTCATCGGAGCTCAGGCCCACGGAGGGCGTGAGGTCCGGCATCAGGGTTCGCCTCTGAAAGGAGGGCGAGGGCTGGCATCGGAGCTCGGCCCAGCTGTGGGGGCAGAGGTCCAGAAGTCATCGGAGCTCTGGCCCACGGAGGGCGTGAGGTCCGGCATCAGGGCTCGCCTCTGAAAGGAGGGCGAGGGCTGGCCTCGGAACTCAGCCCAGCTGTGGGGGCGGAGGTCCGGAAGTCATCGGAGCTCAGGCCCACGGAGGGCGTGAGGTCCAACATCAGGGCTCACCTCTATAAGGAGGGCGAGGGTTGCCATCGGAGCTCGGCCCATCTGTGAGGGCGGAGGTCCGAAAGTCATCGGAGCTCAGGCCCACGGAGGGCGTGAGGTCCGGCATCAGGGCTCGCCTCTGAAAGGAGGGCAAGGGCTGGCATCGGAGCTCTGCCCAGCTGCGGGGGCGGAGGTCTGGAAGTCATCGGAGCTCAGGCCCACGGAGGGCGGAAGTCCGGAAGTCATCGGAGCTCAGGCCCACGGAGGGCGTGAGGTCCGAAGGTCATCAGAGCTCAGGCCAGCGAAGGGCGTGAGGTCCGGTACTGCTCAGAGGTCCTCCTTTCCTGTCCCTTAGTCTCATTTGGCTTACTGTCCCGGGCCGGAATACGGGGCTTTGGTAATCCAGTGCACTTGGTCCCGGAGGTTTGGCCCCCAGCCCTAGTCAGGGTGTTACCGTCCGGCCCCCTAGTACTCAGACCGTAGCGCTGGGGGCAGAGTGCGCATGCTTTGGGTGCAGGACTGGGCAAAGCAAGGCTCCTGACCCCCCGGCCTGGCGTAGGTCTTTTTCTGGAGGAGACCAACTGACGTTACAGTACCCTTACAGGGGGAGGTCCAAAGGCCCCCGGGCCTCTGGCAGGTACCCCAAGCACTACCGCATTCAGCAGGATGGCAAATATCGACTATGCATGAGATCAGGAAAGAGGAACCGAGTGTACAATGGATGTACACTGTCTAGAGCGTGGGGAGGTGATCATATAAATTAATGCGTAATTTAAATAAACACCTAAGTAAGCATGGTGAACTTACTGGGGTAGCATCGGAGCGCCTGTCCTGGGCTCCCATGCATGGAACGACAGTGGTAGCGCTGGGGCCCACCGGTTCCGTGCGATCCGGAGCGTGGCTTGCCATCTTGCCTCGATGACGAGGTAGATGTCCTCACGCAGAGTGGGTCATGCGTGGCTTCGTCGTACTCTCGGACACGGGGGGACCCCCATGGCGATCTCAGGGGGAAGCATGGCTTCGGCCTCGCACACCATGTAGAAGGGTAATTCCCGTGATCCGGCCCTGGGAAGTCCGGCTGGCCCTCGACATAGAGGAGCCGGTATCCCCCGACGGCTCTGGGTGTGGCATCTGCACCGGTTGTGTGGGTCTGCTCGGCGTGGACCTGGCACGCATTGCATCTACTAACCGGTTTGACGGCGTCCAGGTGGCTCTCGGTCAGTAGGATCCATGCCGGATGGCTTAACCGACAAGCGTGCGGGACGATGAGCGTTCCCAGCACTCGCCTCCGTGGATTACTGCGAGCTGGTCGCAGCCTTTCTCCTGGGTTATGCACCGCAATAGGATGCCGTGGCGCCACGCCAGTAAAGATACCAGCGCGTAGCACTTAGCCATCCGCACAATCCGTTCAGCGAATGCACGTTCATCAGGAAGGATGTCTTTCAAGGAGTCCCGGACCTCCGTGGTCCATGCATCGGGACTACTTGAGCTTCTGGATCTTGGGCGCTGGGTAGCACGGAGTCCCCAAGGCGCATACGATCCTTTGGCTGGCACCATGGCTGCATGGCCGCCGGGACCACCAGCTTCGAGGTGCTGGTCTCGCCCCCTTTGCCCGGTCGGCACTCCGGGCTGTGAGTCATAGCAACGTCCCTTCGAAGGCTCCTTGGAGCTCCGGGGATCCGGTGGAGACCTTCGCTTTCAGGTTGTTGGCGACGGTGTCGTCGGCGCGCGGTACATGGCACAGGTCCAAGGTACCCAAACCGCTCCCCTGTTGGCATGAGGAGCAGCACGCCGTCGAGGTAGAACGTCCAGTGGGGCTCGGTGAAGACCGATGCTCGGGGCTCTGGTTCTCCATCTTCAGGGCCCCCCCTGGGATTCTTGGTGGTGGTGTCCACCTGACCACGTAGTCAGTCGGTGCTTGGCTCTTGACTGTCTGACGTGGTCGGGAGCTCAGCTTGAACTCCGCCGTCTTCGGGCTGTCTTCCAGCTTCGGAGGCTGGCAGTGAGTGCCAATGACGCCCGTCTTCTGCTCTAGCGCACGTGTCCGCCAGGCTGAAGAGCTCCGAGATGTCTTGCACCTCCCTGGTGGCCAACTTCTCGAGCATCTTCTCGTCCCGGACACCCTGCCGGAACGCCACCACCACAGAAGCACATTGAATGTGCGGGATGCTGTTGCGTACCTGGGAGAACCGCTGGATGAAGGAGCGCAGCGTCTCTCCAGGTTGTTGCTGGATGGCGTGGAGGTCGAGCTCCGTGCCAGGCCAGGTGTAGGAGCTGCCGAAGTTGGCGGTGAACTGCCCGCAGAGCTCTCCCCAGGAGGTTATGGAACCCCTGGGGAGGTTCATGAGCCAAGACCGGGCTGGGCCGGTCAAGGCGACGGGGAAGTAGTTGGCCATGACGGCCTCGTCCCCTCCTGCAGCAAGGATGGCGGTGGAGTAGATCTGGAGGAACTCCGCCGGGTTGACGCTGCCGTCGTACTTCTCGGGCAGGTGCGGCCAAAACTTGCACGGCCACCTTGCGAGGCGAAGGTGGGGCGCCAGGGCCACACATCCTGCTCCTGTTGCCGCAGGCGTTGGTGCCGCGAACGCTTGGTTTTGCTGCTGGCACAGTGCACCCCGATATGGGCAAGGCTGCGCCATAGACCGGGGGCGCCGTTTGCAGGGCATATGGCTGTGGCATATGCTGCGTGGCGTATGCCTGGGGCAGAGATCGCATGGCGAAAGTCTGCGCCTCAGGCCGGGTCGAGGCAGACGTCATGCTATCGCTGGCCTCTTGGCTGCGACGCCTTTATTGTCGTCGCTCGAGGAACACTCGGGCATCTTGGCCCAAGTGGCATCGTTCCAGCTCTGTCCTCAGGTCCGTCGATGGGAGCCTGGTGGAGCTGGAATCCGCTGTATGCCCGTCAACCGTTGGCGTGCGCGTCAGCGACACAGCCGGTTGGCCGGAGCGTCGTCCCCGCCGAAGTCGAGGGTTTGCAGCGGCGACGACGAGACGGTCTACCTCACGAATCCACTGCTGGGTCGCTGACTGAGGCGCGTCCCCAGCAGGTGGATTGTGCAGTAGCGCTCTTGCTGCAGCTAGCGCGCCCCCGTGGGGGACGCTCAGCGCTGCAGAAGATCTCACGCTAGCTGGAGCCTGCGTTGCCGGAGTCGGCGCTGCCGGAGTTGGCTGCTGGCTTCCAGCTTGTGCCGACACACTCTGTCTAGAGTGCGTCGAGACGTAGTCCCCGCTAGTCACGGTCCGTCGTGAATGCGGGGGAGGAGAGCTTGCCGCTGAAGGAAGCTTGGTCATCTTCGCTGGCAAAAACTCGTCGCGGAAGGGAAAAGCCCCTACCTGGCGCGCCAAATGTCAAAGTGTGTGGTCAACACTTCCCACGGACCTGCTCTGGGCAGCCCGCGGAGGTTCTTTTTCGGAGGGGCTAGACGTTTGCGGAGAGCTTCAGCGTTAGGGACGAGTGAGGGAGAAGCTTGACACGGCGAGTGTTACGTGGTTCGGGCCGCCGGAGCGTAAAACCCTACGTCCACGGTGAGCAGAGGTGCTCGCTGTATTGCTTGCTGCTCATAACCGGAGTCCTGAGCTTGAGGGTGAGTGATGTCTAGGGTGCGAGTTCACAGAGTTCTAACCTAAGGGTGTGAATGGCTGGAGTGCCAACCCTTGCTAACGTTGTCTACCCGAGCCTTTTATAGTCCAAGGCTCGGGTGGCTTACAAGGTGGGCCCGGGGAGATTGCCTGCCATCTACCGTCTCTGCAGTTACACCGGTAGTTGTCTCTGGCGAGGGCTTCCGAGTCTTTGTTCTGCCGTCCTGCCCATGTCGCAAGCTAGTCGTAGTGGTTGATGATGGCAAGGGCGGCAGGGGATGTCTTGTCGCTGTGTTTATTGGCGGGCAGGCTCTGACACGGCGCGCCAGTCTGCGATGTGACTGAGCGCAACGGCACCTGACAGAGGCGTGCTCCGCGTCTCCGCGTCATGGGAAGGCGCGGGTCTTGAATACCTTGTATGGGCAAGGTATGGCGCGTCTTTACTCTTGCTGCCTACCGTGTGGGGGCAGGCAGCGCCGCTCTGCTGGCCGCGTGGTGGGCCCGGAGCTCTCCTCTGAGGAGAGGGAGGTCCGGCCCCGCGGACACGTGGAGCCTTCGGAGCTGTCCCCGCGGAGGGGGGAGGTCCGGCTACTGCTGGCCATGTGGCGGGCCCAGAGTTCTCCTCTAAGAGGGAGGTCCAGCCCCGCAGGACACGTGGAGCCTCTGGAGCTCTCCCCGCAGAGGGGGGAGGTCCGGCTCAGTTTGCCACGTGGCGGGTCTGGAGCTCTCCCCTTAGGAGAGGGAGGTCCGGCCCTGCTGGACACATGGCGCCTTCAGAGCTCACCCCCGCCGAGGGGGCGAGGTCTGGCCTTGTAGGCCACGTGGCAGGCCCGGAGCTATCCTCCGAGGGGAGGGGGAAGCTCTGGCCCTACTGGACACGTGGACCCTTCGGAGCTCGCCCCGGCGGGGGGGGGGGGGGGGGGGGGGAGGTCCGGCCTTCTGGGCCACGTGGCAGGCCCGGAGCTATCCTCTGAGGAGAGGAGAGCTCCGGCCCTTCCGGACACGTGGTGCCTTCGGAGCTCGCCCCTGCGGAGGAGGCGAGGTCCTTAGGCGGTTTCACCCTGTGCGTGGGGGTACCCGGTATTGAGGGTACCGACACGTGCGTTGTGGAGCGTTGCTTGCAGTCGAGCCTCATTGACGAGGTCGATGTCCTCACGCCGGAGCTGGTCCTGCTCGGCTTCGTCGTAGGCTCGGACACGAGGGGACCCCATGGTGACTTCTGGGGGAAGCATGGCCTCGGCCCCGTAGACCATAAAGATGGGTGTCTCCCCAGTGGCCCGGCTCAGGGATGTCCGGCTAGCCCACAGTGTGCTCGGAAGCTCGTTGACCCACTTGGCACCATGTTTCTTCAAGCTGGCATAGGTGCGGGTCTTGAGGCCCCAAAGGATCTCAGCGTTGGCCCTCTCGATCTGCCCGTTGCTCTTTGAATGGGCAACAGAGGCATAGCACACCTGGATGCCAAGATCTTCGTAGTAGTCTTGGAATGCTGCACTGGTGAACTGGGTCCCATTGTCGGTGATGGTTCTGTTCGGGACCCCCAACCCGCAGACGATCGACTTGATGAACTTGACTGTGAATTGCTTGTTGATGGTGATGACGGGTGTAGCTTCTGGCCACTTGGTGAACTTGTCAATGGCGACGTAGAGGTACCGGAATCCCCCAACGACTTTGGGGAATGGCCCCAGGACGTCCAACCCCCATAACGCGAACGGCCACGAGGGCGGGATCATCTGCAGCGTCTGAGCCGGTGTGTGGATCTGCTTGGCATGAAACTGGCACGCCTTTCATCTCTTGACCAGCTTGACGGCATCCTAGAGTGCTGTTGGCTAGTAGAAGCCATGCCGGAAGGTTTTACCGATGAGCATGCGTGAGGAAGCGTGGTTCCCGGACTCGCCTCCATGGATCTCAGCGAGCAAGTCGCAGCCTTCCTCCTGGGTGATGCACCGCAATAGGACGTGGTTGGCGCCACGCCAGTAGAGATCCCCTTCTACCAGCGTAGCCATGCGCACGATCCGTTCAGCTGATGCATGTTCATCAGGAAGGATATTGTCTTTCAAGTAGTCCCGAATCTCCGTGATCCATGCATCGGGTCTTACTTGAGCTTCTGGATCTTGAGTGCTGGGTAGCACGGAGTCCCCAGTGACGCTTATGATCCTTGGCGGGCACCATGGTTGCAGGGCTGCCGGGACCGCCAGCTTCGAGGTGCTGGTCTCACCCACTTCGCCCGGCTCGGCAGGCCGGGCTGTGGGCCGCGGCAACGTCCTCTCAAAGTCTCCTTCGGGCACAGGGGCTCCGGTGGAGGCCTTCGTTGAGATGCCATCAGCCACGACGTTGTCGGCGCATGGTACATGGCGCAGGTTCAAGGCAACGAAGTCCTTCTCCAGCATCTGGACGTGGAGGAGGTAAGCAGCCAGTTGCGGGTCATTGCAGGAGCACTCTCCCTTGACTTGCTTGATGATGAGCTGGGAGTCGCCCTTGACCAGTAACTGGCGGACGCCGAGGGACAGCGCCGTCTTCAGGCCGAAGATGAGAGCTTCATATTCGGCTATGTTGTTGGTTGCCTTAAAATTGAGACACACCACGTACCGGAGCTGCTCCCCCGATGGCATGAGAAGCAGTACGCTGGCACCGGCCCCCTGCTTTTACGAGGAGCCGTCGAAGAAGATCGTCTAGTGGGGCTCGGTGGAGATCGGAGCTCGGGGCTCCGGTTCACTTTTGTCGAAGTGTGTTGTCGACACTTCCCCCGGGCCTGCTCTGGGCAGCCCACGGAGGTTCTTTTTTGGAGGGTCTAGACTCTCATGGAGAGCTTACGCATTAGGGACGATGTAAGGAGAAGCTTGACATAGAGATTTTTACGTGGTTCAGGCCGCCGGAGCGTAAAACCCTACGCCCACGGTGAGCAGAGGTGCTCGTAGTATTTCTTGGAGCTCAGAACCGGAGTCCTGAGCTTGAGGATGACCTGAGAGCTAGAATGTCTAGGGAACATGCGCAAAGAGTCGAACCCTCAAGTGTGAATGGCTGAGGAGCGAACCCTTGCTAACATTGCCTACCCGAGCCTTTTATAGTCCAAGGCCCGGGCGGCTTACAAGGTGGGCCCGAGACCCGACAGGTGGTCCCGAGGAGATTTGCCTGCCATCTACCGTATATTGCAGTTACGTCGGTAGTTGTCTCTGGCGGAGGCTTCTGAGTCTTTGTTCTGCCGCCCTGCCCATGCCGCAAGCTAGTCGTAGTGGTTGATAATGGCAGGGGCGGCAGGGGATGTCTTGTCGCTGTGTTTATTGGTGTACAACCTCTGACGCGGCGTGCCAGTCTTCACTGCGATGTGACTGGGCGCAACGGCACCTGACAGAGGCGTGCTCCGCGTCTCCGCGCCTTGGGAAGGTGCGGGTCTTGAATACCTTGTACGGGCAAGGTATGGCGTGTCTTTACTCTTGCTGCCTACCGCGTGGGGGCAGGTAGCTCTCTCCGTGGAGGAGGGAGGTCCGGCTCTGTTGGCCACGTGGAGAGACCGGAGCTTTCCTCTGAGGAGAGGGAGGTCCAGCCCCGCGGGACACGTGGCACCTTCAGAACTCTCCCTGCGGAGAAGGGCGAGGTCCTTAGGCAGTTTCCCCTGTGCGCGGGGGTACCCCATATTGAGGGAACTGACACCGTTCGTCGTGAAAGTGGGCGGGGAGAGCTTGCCGCTGAAGGAAGCTTCGTCATTGTCGGTACCCTCAATATGGGGTATGTCGAAGTGTGTGGTCGACACTTCCCCCGGACCAGCTCTGGGCAGCCCGCGGAGGTTCTTTTTCGGAGGGGCTAGTCGCTTGCGGAGAGCTTCAGCGTTAGGGACGAGTGAGGGAGAAGCTTGACACGGCGAGTTTTACGTGGTTCGGGCCGCCGGAGCGTAAAACCCTACGTCCACGGTGAGCAGAGGTGCTCGCTGTATTACTTGTTGCTCAGAACCGGAGTCCTGAGCTTGAGGGTGAGTGATGCCTAGGATGCGAGTTCACAGAGTTCGAACCCTTGCTAACGTTGCCTACCCGAGCCTTTTATAGTCCAAGGCTTGAGCGGCTTACAAGGGGGCCCGGGACCCGAGAGGTGGTCCCGGGGAGATTGCCTACCGACAATCGTATCTGCAGTTATGTCGGTTGTTGTCTCTAGCGAAGGCTTCCGAGTCTTCATTCTGCCGCCCTGCCCATGCCGCAAGCTAGTTGTAGTTGTTGATGACGGTGGGGGCGGCATGGGATGTCTTGTCACTGTGTTTATTGGCTGGCAGGTTCTGACACGGCGCGCCAGTCTGCGATGCGACTGGGCGCAATGGCACCTGACAGAGGCGTGCTCCGCGTCTTCGCATCTTGGGAAGGCGCGGCCCTTGAGTACCTTGTACGGGCAAGGTATGGTGCGTCTTTACGCCTGCTGCCTACCGCGCGGGGGAAGGCAGCGCCGTCCTGCTTGCCACGTGGCGGGCCTGGAGCTCTCTTCTGAGGAGAGGGAGGTCCGGCCCCATGGGACACGTGGAGCCTTCGGACCTCTCCCCGCGGAGGGGGGAGGTCTGACTTCTATCGGCCACATGGCGGGCCCGGAGCTCTCCTCTGAGGAGAGGGAGGTCCGGCCCTGCGGGACACGTGGCGCCTTCGGAGCTCTCCCCGCGGAGGGGGGAGGTCCGGCTGCTGCTGACCACGTGGCGGGCCCGGAGCTCTCCTCTGAGGAGAGGGATGTCCGGCCCCGCAGGACACGTGGTGCCTTCGGAGCTCTCCCTGCGGAGAAGGAAGAGATCCTTAGTCATTTTCCCTTGTGCGTGGGGGTACCCATATCTAGGGTACCGACAGTGGCCCCCGGGCCCATCACGGGGGAGATGGCGAGCCCGAGGTGGTGCCTCCGTCTCTTCTGTTCCGCGCATTTTCTCTAAGTCCCGCCTTGACCTCTGCCGGAGCACGAACAGTCGCGGGATCGTGGGAGCGTGCGCCCACTTAATGGTTGCTTTTACTGCGGCGGTTCTCAAGGCTGCCACTTCTGCATGTTGTGGCGCTTTCTTCGGGAACCACCGAGTGCCTTGCCGGCTCGTCTCCTTGGGAGACTCACTCCTTGACCCACCGCTTCAGCTGGACGGCTTGGGTCCACCTGTCATCAGCGCTCGGTCCGCATCGCGGCTTCCCTTCGCACTTCCCAGCGCTTTTCCTTGGATTCTTGTGCCCTTTTCTTCCTTGTCCTTGAGCTCTCCCCTGTCATGGCTTCCAACCCGCCCCCAGAGAAGAAGTGCGCTCGATCTCCTCTGGTGGCGGCATCCGTGCCAAGTCGGGGAAACAGGGTGCCTGCACCTCCTGCTTCTGGAGATGGCGCTCCGTCCGGTGGTGACCCCAAGAGGTCCCAGGATCATCATCCCAACGGGACTCCTCTTAAGCGACAACAGGCCGAAGGTACCTGGATGTCGCGCCTGACACGACCCCTTTGGGTCCTGTCGAGCCAGGATCACGCTGAGGGGTGCTGCGTTGCACAGCACCGCATAACACACGTCAAAGGTACAAAGCGGAAGCGGAAGCTTTATTACATAAACAAGTTTATCAACATGTTTACATCAAAATAAGTTTAGTCCACACTCGCGGGCGTAGACTAAGCATCAAGTGCACGTTCAGCCCTCGAACGTGTCCTTGCTAGCACACACGCACACTAACTCTGCGGCGTGCACGACTCCCACTCGACGGGGTTCCCCTCCTGGGGTTCCGTCTCCTCTTCGGGAGTCCCTTCCTCATAGAACCCTGCAAAAGCTTCAAACACAAGCAGTGAGCACGAAGGCTCAGCAAGTCTGACCCGTCTCACCTAAACATGGAACTTCTACATGAGGGTAATGGGTTACATGAGGTAAAATCATTTGCAAGGACTCGCCTAATTAGTAGAACCTTACTTTCAAGTTTTAGCAGCAGGTTGTGGAGAACCTTACGCGAAGGCACATGAGAGAGCCGCAATCAAACAAGAAACGCATTTCTCTCATGTACTTTGCCCAAAGTTGAAAAGAACTTTAGTTAGCACTAAGCTACAACATATCATTAACAATCAATGTCCAGCTTTCAATCAGCAACATTTTAACATGTAACTAGCCTGTTCTTTCTACGTCACGGTACAGTGAACAAGTGGTACTCACTGACCGCGAGGGACGGCGATTATAATCAATTTACACCTGCAGGGTTACCCGAACAACCCGTCACGTACGCCCGTACTCGATGTTGCCTACAACAACCATCACGGACGCCGTACGCGACTACCTTTCACCCGTTAGCCAAATATTGAACCGGTCCCATCGTCCCGAGCAAGAGGTCCCTGCACGCGCATCTCTGTGCCGCCAGCTGATTTACACCTCGAGCTCTCAACCTACCCTCTGAACGACGGGCAATGCCTCAATACCCAGCTACCCGAGTTACATCAGTTTCCCGGTTCCCATATAGCCGGTAGGTCTTCGGTACTGTTCTAGCTTGTTCAACAGGCCCGCACACGGCTCGGTCCTCAATCGACACAAGCGGAGCTACAGCACACAGGCCCCAAAGTCCTGCTGCCCTTACTCTCCGCTCGGTCTCATTTTCTTGCCATGTGTTTCATGTGCTATCTCTACCCGAGCAATGTGCCTCTAGCCTATTCTCGCGAGTAGTTCCAACTACTCGACTTGTACCGAATCCTACTCTATCCTAGCAATGCAGTGGCTAACGGGGTTTGCAATCCTAAACCCCAACCCATGGTTTTCTTGGCTATGCAGTGGGGTTTCCAAACAAGACTCTGATGCACAACATAAAGAAAACAAGTATGTGCTCAAAACAATAAAAATTTATAAAATGGTTAATGCAAACCGGGGCTTGCCTTGCTGCTCTTGGTCGTAGGCTAGCTGTTCCTCCGGAGTAACGAAGTCTAGGACTTCGGGTTCCTCCTCGACCTTAGCGACTACATGATAAGAACAATGTATGTATTAATTAAATGCTTTTGTATTAACTTTGAAGTTGTGAAGTCTATAACCTTTACTAGATAGACCTAATGACTGTGAAACTTTTACTGTGGCTTGGTTACAACCTAAACAGAGACTTGGTCAAGTTTTAGTTGCAGCAAAGCTCATTTGAGCCCTCCACAAATAATTATGTCCTTGACCTTAATTAAAGGCTTTTAGGGTGTTCTAAGTATTTTCATGAAACAAACTATGACTTTCTGAAAACTAGATTTTCAGAGGGTTCTAATGGAATTGGTCTCACTTAATTTGGAAGTCTCTAACTAAAGATATGAGCTAAACAATTTCAGAGAAAATTCTGAAAATGTTTCTGAACATTTTCTATTTTCTCTGGAACAGTTTTACTAATCACACCATTAGGTGGACTAAATGAGCTCAAATGGATCTGAAATTTTTATGGTAGTTCAAGGATATTTTGGTGAACATCTCAGCAAAATTTCAGGATTTTCCTCCAAATGATTCTCCAGTTAAAATTCCTAACAGTTTAAACTTTAAGGAATTAATTCTGGAGAATTAAGGAATTTCATGAAGTGAAACTTGATTTTCTGGAAAGTACTCAGAGAGCTGAATCCAGCAAAATTTGGTTCACTCAATTTGGAGCTTTCTAGCCAAAGTTATAAGGATTTGAAGTTTGAAGGAAATCTGAAAATCGGGGAAAAGTTTAAACTCGCGCGTGGGCCCAGGGGACACGCGTCGCACGCCGAAGCGACAGCACACCGCGGCCCACAAGGCTTTTGCGCGCCAGCACACCCGATCCCGGCCGCAGCCGGATCCCGATTCAAAATATCGGCCGCTGACAGCTGGGGTCCACCCCCTTCTTCAACCTCGCGACACCCGCGCTCCGCCGCCGAGGGACCTCGCCGGAGAGCTCGCCGCCGGCTGCTGTACAGCTTCAAACTTCTTGATTCTGGCCGCCCCTGCCTACTTTTACTTGGGGAACATGATCCGAGGGTCAGCTGCTCATGACAACGGCCGGAGCATGGTCGGCGACGAGCCGCCATATCGGAACGACTTCGGCCATGTCGGCTGATGCTCCTAGTGCCTCAGCTACTTGGGAAACCGGTCGGGGAGCATCAGTGGACCTCAGAGAAGGTCGACATGAACTCGGGGCAGCTCGGGGAAGGCCCGAAATAGGTCCTCACCGTGCGCCCGATACCCCCCGTGCGTTCCGCCATTAGTAGACCTTGAATTACGCCGGGCACAGAAGTTCTCCGGCCCAGAGTTGTGAAGGCAACTTGTGCGTCACCGTGTCTAGTTCGTGTGGGAGTGGCCTGAGGCCCTCTAATCCTTTCTAGAGCACGAATTAAACAGAATCGTACCCGAGGGTCGTTCTGCACACAGAAAGGGGAAAAATGGAAATTCGCCGCCGGTGAGCAACCACTCGAGCTGTGGCTCGGGGATGAGCAGCACCGATCACTTGCGCGTCCAAGGGTGCCTTGGCTCGGGCGTGACAACGCCCAGGTTGGGCTGTCCACGAGAGCCCGAGGTGCGGCGGTTTCCAGTTCCGAGTTTGATCTTTCGGCACAGCCGATATCACTCGGTTTCAATCGATTTCTATCAATGGGAAGGATGGAGGATGGTTGCTAGTACCTTGCTGGGACCTTGGAATGGAAAGAGGGAGCTGCGATCGGCTTGATCAAGCAGGAACTCGAGCGGCGGCGATGGCAGTGGGAAAAGCAGTCGCGCACGTCGGTAGCTCGGGGAAATGGTGACTGAGGCACGCCGGGGAGGGAATAAATAGCTCGGCCGGCTGGCCTCCGGCTTGGGGCACGCAGCAGGAGCTGGCGCCGGCTGCCCCCTTCGGTGGCGCGCGCGCACAGCTGCCGGGAACCGACTGAACTGTGTTTCAGTCGGTTTGCTTTGAGGCTGAGGCTGACATGTGGGTCCCACTCCTCTTTTAACCTCTGAAATTTATTCCTAACAGCTGTGGTAAACAGTGAACCCTATTCTACCCTTGGCAACTCAAATTATTCACCCAAGAGCCATTTGAATTGATCAAAGTTCAAATGATGTTTGGTTTGAATGAATTTCAGCACAAGTGCAGTTTGAAATTCAAATAAAGTTTGAATTTCTCCCCCTTAGCTCATGTCAAGATCAACTCCAAATGGAGTGAAAATTGGTGTGTGAGCTCACAAAAATGTGCTGAGCAAGAATATGCCTTCCACTTTTAAATTCAGTGGGTGAAAACAGTCTGAATTTGAATATGTTTTCAAACTGCCCCTTTCCTATCTACACCCAAGATGACCTCAAAAATGTTTTGAATTTGGGTGAAACTTGGCATGGACATCCTTAGCAAAGTGTAGGAGTTTTCATATGTCCAGCCCATCTATATCACATGTGGGAAGTACCACTTTTGCAATGTGTGAGTTTGTCCCCTAATGAGCATGTTGATAATTGTTACTTGCTCTTTATTTGTGTTCATCATTTTTCCTCAAATGAGGTGTGTGGTGTGGTGATGAACACTGCAAATGAGTGTCAAAAACTGAGGCCCTTACATTCCTCCCCCCTTAAAAGAATCTCGTCCCGAGATTATAAGGTGAAAATGAGAGAGAGGACGGTGGAAAATTACCGGATATGCGACGTGAAAAAGTCGGGGTAGTTAGTGCGAAGGAATTCTTCGCTCTCCCATGTCGCTTCGTCCATGGAGTGATTACTCCACAGAACCTTGTAGAACCACAACGTACGGTTGCGTGTGGTTCGGGCCTTCTCATCAACAATCTGCACCGGTTCCTCCCGATAGGTGAGATCCGGCTGCAGTTCTTCAATGTCTTCCAGCTGAACGGTAGTTGATAGCTTGAGACACTTCCTCAGCTGGGAAACGTGAAAGACGTCGTGCACACCGGAAAGTGCTTCTGGTAATTTCAGCCGGTATGCTACCGATCCACATCTTTCGGTAATCTGGAATGGACCGATGAATCGGGGTGCCAACTTTCCTCTCACCCCAAATCTGTTTACGCCCTTCATTGGAGACACTCGTAGATATACGTGGTCTCCAACTTCGAATTGTAATGGGCGCCTCCTCCGGTCCGCATACTGTTTCTGTCGGGATTGAGCGGCTTTTAGGTTCGCTTGAATTAATCGAACCTTTTCTTCCGCGTTGTTGACAAGATCAATCCCGAAGGTAACCCTCTCGCCAGATTCACACCAGTTCAGTGGTGTGCGGCATTTCCTGCCGTATAGCGCCTCGTAGGGCGCCATCTTGATGCTGGCTTGGTACCCATTGTTGTACGAGAACTCGGCTAATGGCAAGTGATCATCCCAATTCTTGCCGTGGTCGATAGCGCAAGCTCGTAGCATGTCTTCTAGGATTTGATTTACCCGCTCCGTTTGCCCATCCGTCTGCGGGTGGTAGGCTGAACTACGGATCAGCTTCGTCCCCAAGGCAGCGTGTAGCTGCTCCCAAAAACGGGACACAAATAAAGTGCCCCGGTCCGATACGATGGTACGGGGTACGCCATATAAGCATAGGATCCGTGAGATGTACAGTTCAGCGTACTTCTTGGCGTTGTAGTTGGTGTTGACCGGGATGAAATGGGCAACTTTGGTGAGCCGATCGACGATCACCCACACAGAATCATGTTTCTGTAAGGTGGTGGGTAAACCGACGACGAAATCCATGCTCACGTCCTCCCACTTCCAGGCAGGAATGCCCAGTGGTTGCAGCAGTCCCGGTTTCCGCATGTGGTCTGCCTTCACCCGTCGACATGTATCACACTCGGACACGTATTTTGCAGTCTCTCGCTTCATCCGTGTCCACCAAAACTTGCTTCTGAGTTCTTGATACATCTTGTTGCTGCCGGGGTGAATAGAAAACTTTGATAAGTGAGCCTCATCAAAGATTTTCTTCCGTAACTCCGGGTTTCGGGGTACGACGATCCGGTCCTTGAACCATAGGACGCCGTCTCCGTCCTTCCGGAAACATTTCAACTCCCCACTGTCTACACGTCTCCGCAAATGTGACATGCCCTTGTCATTCTTCTGGGCTGCCGCTATCTCTTCACGGATGGTGGGGATCAAAGCTAGGTTGTAGAGAGCTCCATGTGGAATCACATGTAGTGGTGGTTCGCTCTCTTCCAACGGTGTGATGGTCAGATTATTGACGTGTGACTTGCGGCTTAGCGCGTCTGCCACAACGTTTGCCTTGCCCGGATGATAATGGATCTCTATCTCGTAATCCTTTATCAGTTCCAACCATCTTCGTTGCCTCATGTTCAGCTCCTTCTGAGTGAAGATGTACTTGAGGCTTTTGTGGTCGGTATATAAATGTACGAGGTTACCGAGTAGGTAGTGCCTCCACATTTTCAGTGCAAGTACCACGGCAGCGAGCTCCAAATCGTGAGTTGGATAATTTTGCTCATGGTTCCTAAGCTGTCGTGATCCATACGCAACCACTCTTCGGTCTTGCATCAGCACACATCCGAGCCCAATGCCAGATGCATCGCAGTACACATCGAACGGTTTTGTTGTGTCTGGCTGCGCCAAAACCGGTGCTGATGTCAGGTGCTTGACTAAAGCCTTGAATGCTGCTTCACATGCTGGACTCCAAACATATTTGGTAGCCTTCTTTAGCAGCTCTGTCATTGGCTTGGCAATCTTCGAGAAGTTCGGAATGAACCTCCGATAATATCCCGCGAGTCCGAGGAAACTCCGTACCTCATGAACAGTTCTCGGGGATTTCCAATTCAGCACTTGCGTGATTTTGCTCGGGTCCACAGCGATACCCTCCGCTGAGATGATATGCCCGAGGAAAGGCACTTGCGATATCCAAAACTCGCATTTGCTGAACTTTGCGTATAACTTGTGATCCCGCAGCCGTTGCAAGACTATACGCAGGTGTTTCTTGTGATCTTCCTCCGACTTGGAGTATACCAGGATGTCGTCGATGAAGACCACGACAAACTTGTCCAGCTCCGGCATGAACACCGAGTTCATTAAGTACATGAAGTGAGCTGGAGCATTGGTGAGGCCGAAGGACATGACCAGGTACTCATAAAGTCCGTACCTTGTCGAAAAAGCTGTCTTTGGAATGTCCTCAGCCCTGATCTTAATCTGATGGTACCCGGATCTTAAATCCATCTTGGAAAAGACCTTTGCTTCGACCAACTGATCAAACAACATGTCGATCCGTGGCAACGGGTACTTGTTCTTGATGGTTACGGCATTTAATGGACGGTAGTCCACGCAAAGCCGCAACGTTTCATCCTTCTTTTTGACAAATAATGCCGAACAGCCCCATGGCGAGGAGCTCGGCCTAATAAAACCCTTCTCCAGAAGGTCCGTGAGCTGAGTCTTCAGTTCAGCCAACTCCTTGGGCGCCATCTTGTACGGCCTTCGGGATATTGGCATGGTTCCCGGTGCAAGTTCAATCTTGAACTCCACCTCTCTATCGGGTGGCATCCCCGGCAAATCATCCGGGAATACATCAGGGAATTCTCGGACCACTGGAATGTCTTCCAACCTGATGGTTGTGGCTTGATAGACACTTGGAAGTTTTATTTCTGGACTGTCCAGAAATAATGAGTGAGAACCGTGCACTTCTGAGTTTAAGTGCACGACTCGAAGGACGGTGTCTAAAACAGCGCCGTGGCGGGTTAACCACGACATCCCTAGGATGACATCGACCTTCTGTCCCTCTAAGATAATGAGAGACGTGGGGTACACTCTACCCGCTAAGCATAATGGTGCTTTGGAGACCATTACGCTTGCTGAAATCTTCCCACACATGCTGAGCTCGTCCCTCCACCGGAACGAGTGCGTATGGAGTACCCTCCATAGCCTGCACATGTAGCTGGCAGAAACGTGACATAGTGTCACGGGTTGCCACTTGCCACATCCCTTCCGGTTGTCTTCCTCTCACCGTGACGGTGAATGGCACCCAACCGGGTGGCGTAGGCCCTGCAGGAACCTCGACATGGATCGTCCACGTCTTGTTCCCCTCTTCGCCTTCTTCCTTGGCGAAGTATTGCGGCATCTGGTTGTACCCGAAATATTGGAGCATTAGCCACAATGCTCCCGGGTAGCCGCTACGGTCAGAGCAGTGGGAAACTACCCACCCGTTCTCCAACCGTTTATCTGCTGCCATCTGTAAAAATATATTTGAGAAATGTCAAATATTTATTTGAACAGTAAACCATTGAGTTATAACATAAGATATGTCATTGAACCCCTAAAACTTGGAAACATAGTTCAAATTTTTAAACAAATTTGACTGCTGATCCGCTGTTCCCATGACAGCCCTGACCAGTTTCCATAGCAATCTGATTTAGGCCAGGTTAAAAGCAAAACCAGTCCTGGAGCTCAACATCAAAGTTAAAGTTAACTTCAATAGCTTTCCAGAAAGTATTTGGTTGGCCTAAGATCTGCTCCGGTTCAAAAGTTATGAGATGTCAAAGTTAACAGAATTTCTGGGAACAATTGGACAGCACCTCCCTGCCTTAGGTACTGATTTGATCCAACAATCTCAGTTACTTCTGTTCCTAATCTGACAAAACTTTCTGTTACAAAGTTGTAACCCATCTCATAAGCTTCCCAGAACCACCTCATTTTCTATTTTTGGATTTTTATGCAGGAAGTTATGCTTAATTTACAGAGAGTCTACAGAGAGTCTTTGCTCCGTCCTGTTTTCTGGACAGTTTCAACTCTACTGCATTTTTCGAGTGGTTAAGGGATGAAACACCTCTGGAACTCAACAGAAAAGTTGTAAAGCTCCTCCAAAGCTTTCCAGAAATGTATCATACGACCCCAACCTCGAAAGAACTCAACCTCTAACCTCTGATTAACTTCAGCCTTGATTTAGCTGAAAACAGAGTGCTCTGTCCTTAACATCCTATAAGTTGAAAACTTATTAACTTTGAATATCCTGTTCAAGGGAAGGAGTTACATCAAGTTTTACTACTTTGGATCAAAACCTTCAAGTTTTTAAATGAAGTTGTTCATTTAGTTGGGTGTGACGTCGAGGCGTCACCAGATTATGTCGGTACTACGTCCTCACAAAGGAAAAACCTATACCGGATTTAGCCGGCTTCGTTAGTTCAGTGGCACTACTCGTCACTCGCACACGGATGCTACACGTCTACCGTTTCGTGGTAAGGCTACCTGCAGAAATTCAACCAATCATCAGACTCGGCTGCACACCGAGCCCGGAATCCATACAGTTTGTACACCCGGCCGTCATCACTCGCCCGGATGTTCTCAAGCCAAACACGCCTTGAGTTACGTGTTCACGTTTCAGACCACGTGACGGGGTCTCCCATGTTGCACCACGCACGCCAGGGACAGACGTTGCTCGAATACCCCAAACGACATGAAGAGTCGTAGAGGATACTAAAGCGGGTCGGGTTACCTGCCACCCGTGGGGCTCCACCCTTCAGCTTGTGCGCACTGGTGGACAGCGCTTACGTGCACCCCCCAAGACATGAACGTCCCGAGATGCACGATTTTCCGACATAACAAATAGGTTAATATGCCACTTTCTATATGCTAATAACATCCTTATACGGGCTACTAACTCGTTCCTCACTGGATTTTTGAAAAAGAAGACCTTTGTACTGTGTTAAACCTCAAGCGAGCTCTGATACCACGCTGACACGACCCCTTTGGGTCCTGTCGAGCCAGGATCACGCTGAGGGGTGCTGCGTTGCACAGCACCGCATAACACACGTCAAAGGTACAAAGCGGAAGCGGAAGCTTTATTACATAAACAAGTTTATCAACATGTTTACATCAAAATAAGTTTAGTCCACACTCGCGGGCGTAGACTAAGCATCAAGTGCACGTTCAGCCCTCGAACGTGTCCTTGCTAGCACACACGCACACTAACTCTGCGGCGTGCACGACTCCCACTCGACGGGGTTCCCCTCCTGGGGTTCCGTCTCCTCTTCGGGAGTCCCTTCCTCATAGAACCCTGCAAAAGCTTCAAACACAAGCAGTGAGCACGAAGGCTCAGCAAGTCTGACCCGTCTCACCTAAACATGGAACTTCTACATGAGGGTAATGGGTTACATGAGGTAAAATCATTTGCAAGGACTCGCCTAATTAGTAGAACCTTACTTTCAAGTTTTAGCAGCAGGTTGTGGAGAACCTTACGCGAAGGCACATGAGAGAGCCGCAATCAAACAAGAAACGCATTTCTCTCATGTACTTTGCCCAAAGTTGAAAAGAACTTTAGTTAGCACTAAGCTACAACATATCATTAACAATCAATGTCCAGCTTTCAATCAGCAACATTTTAACATGTAACTAGCCTGTTCTTTCTACGTCACGGTACAGTGAACAAGTGGTACTCACTGACCGCGAGGGACGGCGATTATAATCGATTTACACCTGCAGGGTTACCCGAACAACCCGTCACGTACGCCCGTACTCGATGTTGCCTACAACAACCATCACGGACGCCGTACGCGACTACCTTTCACCCGTTAGCCAAATATTGAACCGGTCCCATCGTCCCGAGCAAGAGGTCCCTGCACGCGCATCTCTGTGCCGCCAGCTGATTTACACCTCGAGCTCTCAACCTACCCTCTGAACGACGGGCAATGCCTCAATACCCAGCTACCCGAGTTACATCAGTTTCCCGGTTCCCATATAGCCGGTAGGTCTTCGGTACTGTTCTAGCTTGTTCAACAGGCCCGCACACGGCTCGGTCCTCAATCGACACAAGCGGAGCTACAGCACACAGGCCCCAAAGTCCTGCTGCCCTTACTCTCCGCTCGGTCTCATTTTCTTGCCATGTGTTTCATGTGCTATCTCTACCCGAGCAATGTGCCTCTAGCCTATTCTCGCGAGTAGTTCCAACTACTCGACTTGTACCGAATCCTACTCTATCCTAGCAATGCAGTGGCTAACGGGGTTTGCAATCCTAAACCCCAACCCATGGTTTTCTTGGCTATGCAGTGGGGTTTCCAAACAAGACTCTGATGCACAACATAAAGAAAACAAGTATGTGCTCAAAACAATAAAAATTTATAAAATGGTTAATGCAAACCGGGGCTTGCCTTGCTGCTCTTGGTCGTAGGCTAGCTGTTCCTCCGGAGTAACGAAGTCTAGGACTTCGGGTTCCTCCTCGACCTTAGCGACTACATGATAAGAACAATGTATGTATTAATTAAATGCTTTTGTATTAACTTTGAAGTTGTGAAGTCTATAACCTTTACTAGATAGACCTAATGACTGTGAAACTTTTACTGTGGCTTGGTTACAACCTAAACAGAGACTTGGTCAAGTTTTAGTTGCAGCAAAGCTCATTTGAGCCCTCCACAAATAATTATGTCCTTGACCTTAATTAAAGGCTTTTAGGGTGTTCTAAGTATTTTCATGAAACAAACTATGACTTTCTGAAAACTAGATTTTCAGAGGGTTCTAATGGAATTGGTCTCACTTAATTTGGAAGTCTCTAACTAAAGATATGAGCTAAACAATTTCAGAGAAAATTCTGAAAATGTTTCTGAACATTTTCTATTTTCTCTGGAACAGTTTTACTAATCACACCATTAGGTGGACTAAATGAGCTCAAATGGATCTGAAATTTTTATGGTAGTTCAAGGATATTTTGGTGAACATCTCAGCAAAATTTCAGGATTTTCCTCCAAATGATTCTCCAGTTAAAATTCCTAACAGTTTAAACTTTAAGGAATTAATTCTGGAGAATTAAGGAATTTCATGAAGTGAAACTTGATTTTCTGGAAAGTACTCAGAGAGCTGAATCCAGCAAAATTTGGTTCACTCAATTTGGAGCTTTCTAGCCAAAGTTATAAGGATTTGAAGTTTGAAGGAAATCTGAAAATCGGGGAAAAGTTTAAACTCGCGCGTGGGCCCAGGGGACACGCGTCGCACGCCGAAGCGACAGCACACCGCGGCCCACAAGGCTTTTGCGCGCCAGCACACCCGATCCCGGCCGCAGCCGGATCCCGATTCAAAATATCGGCCGCTGACAGCTGGGGTCCACCCCCTTCTTCAACCTCGCGACACCCGCGCTCCGCCGCCGAGGGACCTCGCCGGAGAGCTCGCCGCCGGCTGCTGTACAGCTTCAAACTTCTTGATTCTGGCCGCCCCTGCCTACTTTTACTTGGGGAACATGATCCGAGGGTCAGCTGCTCATGACAACGGCCGGAGCATGGTCGGCGACGAGCCGCCATATCGGAACGACTTCGGCCATGTCGGCTGATGCTCCTAGTGCCTCAGCTACTTGGGAAACCGGTCGGGGAGCATCAGTGGACCTCAGAGAAGGTCGACATGAACTCGGGGCAGCTCGGGGAAGGCCCGAAATAGGTCCTCACCGTGCGCCCGATACCCCCCGTGCGTTCCGCCATTAGTAGACCTTGAATTACGCCGGGCACAGAAGTTCTCCGGCCCAGAGTTGTGAAGGCAACTTGTGCGTCACCGTGTCTAGTTCGTGTGGGAGTGGCCTGAGGCCCTCTAATCCTTTCTAGAGCACGAATTAAACAGAATCGTACCCGAGGGTCGTTCTGCACACAGAAAGGGGAAAAATGGAAATTCGCCGCCGGTGAGCAACCACTCGAGCTGTGGCTCGGGGATGAGCAGCACCGATCACTTGCGCGTCCAAGGGTGCCTTGGCTCGGGCGTGACAACGCCCAGGTTGGGCTGTCCACGAGAGCCCGAGGTGCGGCGGTTTCCAGTTCCGAGTTTGATCTTTCGGCACAGCCGATATCACTCGGTTTCAATCGATTTCTATCAATGGGAAGGATGGAGGATGGTTGCTAGTACCTTGCTGGGACCTTGGAATGGAAAGAGGGAGCTGCGATCGGCTTGATCAAGCAGGAACTCGAGCGGCGGCGATGGCAGTGGGAAAAGCAGTCGCGCACGTCGGTAGCTCGGGGAAATGGTGACTGAGGCACGCCGGGGAGGGAATAAATAGCTCGGCCGGCTGGCCTCCGGCTTGGGGCACGCAGCAGGAGCTGGCGCCGGCTGCCCCCTTCGGTGGCGCGCGCGCACAGCTGCCGGGAACCGACTGAACTGTATTTCAGTCGGTTTGCTTTGAGGCTGAGGCTGACATGTGGGTCCCACTCCTCTTTTAACCTCTGAAATTTATTCCTAACAGCTGTGGTAAACAGTGAACCCTATTCTACCCTTGGCAACTCAAATTATTCACCCAAGAGCCATTTGAATTGATCAAAGTTCAAATGATGTTTGGTTTGAATGAATTTCAGCACAAGTGCAGTTTGAAATTCAAATAAAGTTTGAATTTCTCCCCCTTAGCTCATGTCAAGATCAACTCCAAATGGAGTGAAAATTGGTGTGTGAGCTCACAAAAATGTGCTGAGCAAGAATATGCCTTCCACTTTTAAATTCAGTGGGTGAAAACAGTCTGAATTTGAATATGTTTTCAAACTGCCCCTTTCCTATCTACACCCAAGATGACCTCAAAAATGTTTTGAATTTGGGTGAAACTTGGCATGGACATCCTTAGCAAAGTGTAGGAGTTTTCATATGTCCAGCCCATCTATATCACATGTGGGAAGTACCACTTTTGCAATGTGTGAGTTTGTCCCCTAATGAGCATGTTGATAATTGTTACTTGCTCTTTATTTGTGTTCATCATTTTTCCTCAAATGAGGTGTGTGGTGTGGTGATGAACACTGCAAATGAGTGTCAAAAACTGAGGCCCTTACAGCGCCCTCCCTGCTCAAGCAGTGGAGTCTCCAGGGAACCTGTTGATGCATCGAGGGGAGCTTCTGGAGCGTCCCCTGCTCCGTCAGTCCAGGCGACTGCGGAGCGGCCGTCGGTGGCGACGGCGGGCTCTAGGGGTCCTACCCCGGCTCGGAAGTCGGGGTTCAGGGCCCGCTGGAGTGCTCACGCTTCTCGTCCATCCCCGACTGATGGGGAGTCTCGGAAACCGAGACAGCTGCCGCGGCCCCCAAGCCAGCGCGAGTTCCTTCTGTTCCGGTCTGCCCGGATTCTATGCCAGCATCAATTCCTTCCACTCGTCCCTCTCCACCGGCTGAGGGGCCAGTTGTTAGTGAGGGTTCGGCGGGTCCTGCTGTCGAGGTCCCTGTGCCGGCTTCTCCTGACCGACGTCTCATCCCGGCCCCCATCGCGTCATCTTTTCTTGAGGACGATGTGATGGAAGAGATCGGGGGTGCCGCTCCGGCCTCTGCTGCCCCACTGCCCCTGGCGGATGCCTTCGTGCTCACCCAAGCGAGCGTCCGGCAGGTCCTGGCCGCGCTTGGTCGTGAGCGGGAGGAGCAGACGGTCGAGAGGGATCGCCTACTCATCTGGGGGAACCTTTTGCGGGAGCGGACCGCGAAGGTCAAGGGCGAGCTCGACTCCAGGCGAGAATCGCTTGACATCATGGAAGCGCTCCTCAACCGGCAGAAGCGGGCTGTCGACCGTCTGGACTCCGAGACGCGGCGGCTCCATAGGGAGGCCCTTGAGGCAGAGGTTGGAGCGCCGTAAGTGCGCCGTTGAGGACCAGGAGCGCTCCACGGCAGCCGAGGCGAAGAGGGTCGCTGCGCGGCTGGTGGCAGACGAGGACGACCTGCGAGCTCGGGCCAGGGAGCTAGAGGCCCGGAGGGCAGACCTTGCCATGAGGGAGGAGCAGGTCTCCCGGGAATGTCAGGCGATCCTGGATCGGGAGCTGGCTGTTGACTTCCGGGCTTCAGAGCTGGAGCGGCTTGCCCAGTCTCTCCGCCTTCGAGAAAACTCCCTGGCGGCCAAGGAGAAGGAATCCTCCGAGGGAAGCCGCGACGCCCTGCGAGCAGCCCGCCACGAGGTAGAGGAGCTCTTGGCCTCGCGGTCCTCCGAGGCCCGTGCGGTCTCGAGCTTCGTCGACCAGGCAGGGTCCGCCTTGGTCCCTCTTGGCTTCAGCCCGGTGAAGGCGGCGGCTCCTGCGCTGAAGGTGGCTGAAGTGATCCCCGCACTGGAGTCACTCGGCGCCCAGCTGAGCAGGCTGGACACGGTGGTCGCAAGCGAGCTTGAGGCAGAGGGACGGGGCCTGGCCTTGGAGGTTGCTACGCATGTGTTGACATGCTTCAGGAGCCGGGACCCTTCTTTCCCACTGGAGCTAGCGAGAGAGGGCCCTGCCGCGGAGCGGGAGGAGACCGCCAGGGCTGAAGTCAGGGATGTGGCCGCCCTTGTAGCCTCCAGGTTCCGGCGCGAGCCAGGGGGACCCTAGGGCTTGTTTATTTCTTTTTATCGAGTCTGTAGTCCAGCTCATGGACCCATGAATAAATAGACTCTCTTGAATATTTTTGCCTGGGATGTTTTTGTCTTCTTCTTGGTTTTGCCTGGCCGAGCCCTTAGCTCCGCAAGGTACTCAGAGGCTGTCGGTACCCGCGATATGGGGTACCCCCGCGCACAGGGGAAAATGCCTAAGGATCTCGCCCTTCTCTGCAGGGAGAGCTCCGAAGGCACCACGCGTCCGGCGGGGCCGGACCTCCCTCTCCTCAGAGGAGAGCTCCGGGCTCGCCACGTGGCCTGCAGAAGCCGGACCTCCCCCTCCGCGGGAGAGAGGTCCGAAGGTGCCACGTGTCCAGCGGGGCCGGACCTCCCTCTCCTCAGAGAGGAGCTCCGGGCTCGCCACGTGGCCGACAGAAGCCGGACCTCCCCCTCCGAGGGGAGAGGTCCGAAGGCTCCACGTGTCCTGCGGAGCCGGACCCCCCCTCTCCTCTGAGGAAGGCTCCGGGCCCACCACGTGGCCAGCAGAACTGCGCTGCCTGCCCCCAAGCAGTAGGCGGCGGGAGTAAAGACGCCCCATACCTTGCTCGTACAAGGTATTCAAGGCCCGCGCCTTCCCAAGACGCGGAGACGCGGAGCACGCCTCTGTCAGGTGCCGTTGTGCCCAGTCGCATCACAGACTGGCGCGCGGTGTCAGAGGCTGCCAGCCAATAAACGCAGCGACAAGACATCCCATGCCGCCTCCGCTGTCATCAACCGCTACGACTAGCATGCGGCATGGGCAGGGCGGCAAGACGAAGACTCAGAAGCCTTCGCCAGAGACAACTACCGGCATAACTGCGGATACGGTAGATAACAGTCAATCTCCCCGGGACCACCTGTCGGGTCCCGGGCCCCCCTTGTAAGCCACCCAAGTCTTGGACTATAAAAGGCTCGGGTAGGCGACGTTAGCAAGGGTTCGCACTCTCGCAACTCATACACTAGACTTCAGTCATCCCCAAGCTCAGGATTCCGATTCTGAGCAACAAGCAATACAGCGAGCTCCTTAGCTCGCCGTGGACGTAGGGTTTTATGCTCCAGCGGCCTGAACCACGTAAAACTCGCCGTGTCAAGCTCTTCCTTAATTCGTCCATACGCTCAAGCTCTCCGCAAGTGACTAGCCCCACCGAAAAAAGAACCTCCGCGGGCTGCCCAGTGCAGGCCCGGAGGAAGTGTCGACCGAACACTTTGACATTTGGCGCGCCAGGAAGGGGGCTTTCCCTTGCGCGACGAGTTCCCGCCGACGAAGATGACCAAGCTTTCTTCAGCGGCAAACTATCCTCCACCGCATTCGCGGCGAACCGTGACCAGGGGGGAGTACATGTCGACACACTCAGGACGGAGTGTGTCGGCGCAAGCTGGGAGCCAGCAGCCGGCTCTGGCAGCGCCGACCCCGGCAATGCAGGCTCCGACCAGCGTGAGATCCTCTGCAGCGATAAGCGAACCCCACAGCGGTGCGCTAGCTGCAGCAAGAGCGCTACTGCGCAACCCACCTGCTGGGGACGCACCCCATTCAGCAACCCATCAGTGGATACGCGAGGTAGACCGTCTCGTCGTCGCCGCCGCAAACCCTCGACTTCGGTGGGGACGACACTCTGGTCAACCGGCAGTGTCGCTGAAGCGCACGCCCATGGTTGATGGGCAGACGGCGGACTCCAGCTCCACCAGGCCTCCGACGACGGACCTGAGGGCAGAGCTGGAGCGATGCCACTTGGGCCAAGATGCTCGAGTGTTCCTCGAGCGACGTCGAGAGAGGCGTTGCATCCAAGAGGCTAGCGACAGCATGACGTCGGCCTCAACCCAGCCTGAAGGGCAGATCTTCGCCACGCGAGCTCTGCCCCAGGCGTACGCCGCACAGCATATGCCACAACCATATGCCCTGCAAACAGCGTCCCCGGTCTATGGCGCAGCCTTGCCCATACCTGCGGCAACAGGAGCAGGATGTGCGGCTCTTGCACCCCACCTTCGCTTCACGAGGTGGCCACGCAAGTTTCGGCCGCACCTGCCCGAAAAGTACGACGGCAGTGTCAACCCGGCGGAGTTCCTCCAGATCTACTCCACCGCCGTACTTGCCGCAGGAGGGGATGAGGCTGTCATGGCCAACTATTTCCCCGTCGCCTTGACCGGCCCAGCCCGGTCATGGCTCATGAACCTACCCCAGGATTCCATAACCTCCTGGGGAGAGCTCTGCCGCAGTTCGTCGCCAACTTCGGCAGTTCCTACACCCGGCCTGGCACGGAGCTCGACCTCCACGCCATCCAGCAACAACCAGGGGAGTCGCTGCGCTCCTTCATCCAGCGGTTCTCCCAGGTGCGGAACACCATCCCACACATCCAGAACGCTTCTGTGGTGGTGGCGTTCTGACAAGGCGTTCGGGACAAGAAGATGCTCGAGAAGCTCGCGACTAGGGAGGTCCGTGATGTCTCGGAGCTCTTCAGCCTGGCGGACAAGTGTGCCAGAGCAGCCGAAGGGCGGAGCTGGCACTCACTGCCAGCCTCCGAGCCAGGGGGTCAGCCGGGATCTGGCGCCGCTTCCTATGGAAGCGGCAGGAAGATCAAGAACAGGGCGGAGGCAAGATAAAGCCGCCAGCCGTGGCCCCCGTTGCCACAACAGCGGCACCCAGTGGAGCTCGGGGGCCGCGCCCCGACAAGAGGCCGCGACAATCACCGGCTCCAGACGGGGGCCAGGGCGAGTTATGCCCCGTGCACGGCACCAGTTACCATACCGCTGCCGAGTGCCGGGAAATCAAGAAGCTCGCGGAGCGCTTCCGGAAAGGGAAGCAGCTCCTAACTGATGCCCCACCCTACCGTCAAAGGGAGGGCAAGCAGAAGGTCGATGCCCCAGACGGCGTCGACCGCCAGGTGGAGTTCCAGGAGCTTCGGCGCGCCGTGAAGGTGGTGCGCAATCATGAGAGCTCCAGCTCCAGTGATGACGAGCACCGGAAGATGCTCTACGTCATCTTTGGCGGGTCTGCTGACCCCCCGTCCTGAAGCGCGGCTAAGGCCTTGCGCCGAGCGGTAGCGTGGGTGGCTCCCCTCCCGAGTGCAGCACCGCACCTCAGGTGGATGGGAACCCCCATCAGCTTCGATGCCACCGACTGCCCCAGGAACATGGCTGGGGCCGGCAAACTACCGCTCGTGGTGGCCCCCACCATCGCCAACGTGAAGATGTACCACATTTTGGTGGATGGCGGGGCTGGACTGAACCTCATCAGTCGCACAGCCTTCCATAAGCTGCAGATCCCGATGGCCAAGCTCACCCCATCGAGCCCGTTCTCAGGGGTAGGGCCGGGACAGGTCGTTCCCTATGGCCACATCAGCCTCCTGGTGACCTTTGGGGCACCGGACAGCTATCGGACAGAGTACATTCTGTTCGACGTGGCCGAGATCGACCTCCCGTTCAACGCCATAATTGGCAGGCCAGCCCTGTACCGATTCATGGCAGTAGCCCACTACGGCTACCTTGTCTTGAAGATGCCTACACCAACAGGCGTCCTCAAGGTTTGTGGAGACCGTACTGCCGCAGTGTTAGCCTTGGAAAAGCTCCAGGCGCTTACAGCAGCTAGAGCACCAACCCCAGGCAGTGCAGAACCAAACCGGCTCCACCCAAGTGCACACCACCGTGCCTCTACCACAGCACCCCATGTGCAACCCCTCGACGAGGACGATGTCCCCTTGAGGCTCGTCCGAATCAGCGCCGATGCCACCCAGACCACCCGGGTAGCCGGGGGCCTGGATAGCAGATAGGAAGGCGCGCTCGTTACCTCCCTCCGGCACAATGCCGATGTGTTGCATGACAGCCGTCACAGATGCCAGAGATCCCTAGGGAGGTGATTGGGCACTATCTAAAGGTCTTCCCCGACGCCCAGCCAGTCTGACAGAAGCCCCTCAAGCAGTCCACCGAGCAGTAAAGCCCCATCCGGGAAGAAACCAAGAAGCTGCTGGGCGCTGGCTCCATACGGAAAGTCCGCCACCCCCGGTGCTTGGCGAACCCTGTTGTTGTCCCAAAGGCCGGCGGGAAGCTCCGGAAGTGCATCGACTACACCAGTCTCAATAAGGCATGTCCTAAAGATCAATTTTCTCTCCCTATGATAGATCAAATAGTAGACTCGACGTCAGGCTGCGATATACTGTGCTTCATAGATGCTTACTCGGGTTTCCACCAGACTCCTATGTCTAGAGAAGATGAAGAGCACACCTCCTTCACCACAGTAGTCGGTCTGTACTGTTATGCCTCTATGCCTTATGGCCTAAGGAACGCTCTCCCTACCTTCGTACGTGCAATGCACAAGACCTTAGGAGAGCTAATGAGAGACTCAGTTGAGGTGCGTGTCGAAGAAATTGTTGTTAAGGTCAGGCAGAGTTCATCCCTACTAGATAACCTGGCCTTAGTCTTCGTCCGTCCGACAAGTGTGAGCTCGGTGTATCCTCTGGAAAACCCTTAGAATTCCTAGCCTCACGCCGAGGAACTGAGGCTAACCCAGAGAAGGTCAAAGCCATCGGCTCGAGGCGGCCCCCCGCCAGCATAAAAAAAGTCCAGAAATTCGCGGGATGCCTAGCTGCGCTGAGTCGGTTTATACCGAGGTTAGCAAAGCGAACGCTCCACTTCTCTAAGCTCCTACGCAAATCCCGCCCATTCGCTTGGACCGACGAAGCGGAGGAAGCTCCCCAGGAGCTGAACCAGCTCCTGATGACCCTACCCGTAATGGTAGCCCCCGAGCCCGAAGAGCATCTGTTGCTCTACATCGAGGCGACGGCTGCAGTGGTGAGTATGGTCCTCGCCGCAGAGCGGCCGGACCCCTCACCACCGCAACCTGCTTCGGTATCGGGAAACAAGCGCCAGGAAACCCCGGAGGTCCGAGACGACCCCCCGGGTCTCTGAGGCAACCCCCGGAGGTCCAAAACGGACCCCGGACCCCCGACACAACCTCCCGGAGGACCAGCAGGATCCCCCAGAGGTGCAACGGGACCCCCCCCCCCCCCCCCCGGAGGCCCAACAGAACCTCCCGGACGTCCAACGGGACCCCACGGAGCTCCCGAGAAATCAGCGGGACCCCTCCGGAGGTCCAAGACAGCCTGGGGACCTCCGAGTATCAGCTCCCGGCGGCCACCCCGGGCTGATGGCTATCCTCCACAGCCCCCACGCGACGGACGATGCCGCCGAATGGGCAGCGGAGCTACTGGAGTTTGAGCTAGGCTTCCTTCCTCATCACGCAGGCAACAGCCAAGCACTAGCTGACTTCGTGGCTGAAGTGGACGCCAACGCAGGCTGACCCAGGGGGCCATGAAGACGGTGAACCAGGACCCTGAGCCCTGGCCTTCACCGGGCCTTACTGGACGCTCTTCTTCGACGGCTCCTTGCGAAAGTACGGGGCCGGTGCTAGCGTACTGTTCCTCATGCCATCAGGGGAGCAGTCTGGGTATATGGTGCGTCTCAATTCCAAGGCAACCAACAACATGGCAGAGTATGAAGCACTCATCCTTGGCCTAAAGACAGCCCTGTCTCTAGGCGCTCGCCAGTCGTTGGCACAGGGCGACTCCCAGCTAGTTATCAAGCAAGATGGTGGAGACAGACTTCCTCGCCTTGGACCTGCGCCACGTACCGCGCGCTAGCAAAGCCGCAGCTAACGACCTCTCAACGAAGACCCCCACCGGAGCCCCTGTGCCCGAAGGAGGCTTCGGGAAGACGTTGCCGCGGCCCACAGCCCAGCCCGCCGAGCCGGGCGAAGGGGGCTAGACCAGCATCTCGAAGCTGGCGGTCCCGGCGGCCATGGACGCCGCCAAGGATCATAAGCGTCACTGGGGACTCCGTGCAACCCAGCGCTCAAGATCCAGATGCTCAAGTCAGACCCGATGCATGGATCACGGAGATCCGGGACTACTTGAAAGACAATATCCTCCCTGATGAACGTGTATCCGCTGAACGGATCGTGCGTATGGCTAAGAGACACGTGATGGTAGAAGGGGATCTCTACCGACGCGGCGCCAACCGCGTTCTATTGCGGTGCATAACCCAGGGGGAAGGCTGCGACTTGCTCGCTGAGATCCATGGAGGCGAATGTGGGAGTCACTCTTCCTCACGCACGCTTGTCGGTAAAGCCTTTCGGCATGGCTTCTACTAGCCGACAACACTCCAGGATGCCGTCAAGCTGGTCGAGAACTGCAAGGCGTGCCTGTTCCACGCCAAGCAGATCCATACACCGGCTTGGACGGTACAGATGATCCAGCCCACATGGCCATTTGCCGTACGGGGGCTGGACATCCTGGGACCTGGGACCATTCCCCAGAACCGAGGATGGGGACCCGCTCCCAAACCCTCGGAACACAGAACACCTCCGTAAGTTCTACCCCTAGAGCAACAATAGGACAGAGTCTTCTTCTTATAATAAATTCCATAAAGTCCAGGAACAGTGCTCGGAGCAGCTAAGCCTCAGGGGATGGTCCAGGACTACGTTCAGCTTCGCCTGGTTCCGACCCCAAGCGCGTAGAGTCTTGCTTCCCTTGAGGCGGGTCGTAGCCTCCATACACAGCCTGCCTTCCTCCTATAGAAATTTATATGAAAAGAAACCTGTCCTACGTTGCTCTTCTTTGGTGCTCATTTAATTTACTTATTAAATTTTTATGACTGCACTACTAACGCGTGCTCACCATGCGCTCAGCTCCCTCTTCTCATTCTCACCTTTAGTCGGCATTTGCTGCCCTACCAAAGGCGGTTGCGTTGGAGGTACCGGCCGATAGCCAGGGGGGCCCCGAGCCCCCGGTACTTCGCGCACGGTAGTTCCCAAGCACCGTATAAGTGGACAGGGACCGTAAGCCAAATAAGACTACGAGATAGAGGAGGGGGAGCCCCCAAGGAGAATTACGTTTCTCTTACTTGTGTGCAGGACCTCTTGGCCTCAGCTCTCCGCAGGAGTATGGTAGGCACATCCATCCAATGGAACGCACCTACCAGGGGGTCTGTCGAAGTGTGCGATCGACACTTCCCCCGGGCCTGCACTGGGCAGCCCGCGGAGGTTCTTTTTTCGGAGGGGCTAGTTCCTAGCGGAGAGCTTGCGCGGATGGACGAGTTAGTGAGAGCTTGACACGGGAAGTTTAACGTGGCTCAGGCCGCCGGAGCGTAAAACCCTACGTCTACGGCGAGCTATGGAGCTCGCTGTATTGCTTGCTGCTCAGGGCCGGGGGCCTGAGCTTGGGGGTAAGTTACAGCTTGAGAGTGTATGGCTAGTGTATGAGTTGCAGAATGCGAACCCTTGCTATCGACGCCTACCCGAGCCTTTTATAGTCCAAGGCTCGGGCGGCTTACAAGGGAAGCCGGGACCCGACAGGTGGTCCCGGGAAGATTGTCTATTATCTACCGTATCTGTAGTTATGCCGGTGGTTGCCTCCGGTCGAAGGCTTCTGAGTCTTCCTTTTGCCGCCCTGCCCATGCCGCGCACTAGTCATAGTGGTTGATGACGGCGCAGGCGGCATGGGATGTCTTGTCGCGGCGTTTATTACCTGTCAGGTTCTGACACCGCGCGCCAGTCTGTGATGCGACTTGACGCAACGGCACCTGACAGGCGCGTGCTCCGCGTTTCCGCGTCTTGGGAAGACGCGGGCCTTGAATACTTTGTACGGCCAAGGTGAGGGGGGCCTTTACGCCCGCTGCCTACCGCTCGGGGGCAGGCAGCACCGTTATTCTAGCCACGTGGCGGGTCCGGAGCTCTTCTCTGAGGAGAGGGAGGTCCGGCCCCGCTGGACACGTGGCGCCTTCGGACCTCTCTCCCGCGGAGGGGGAGGTCCTGCTTCTGTAAGCCACGTGGCGGGCCCGGAGCTCACCTCTGAGGAGGGGGAGGTCCGGCCCTGCTGGACGCGTGGCGTCTTCGGACCTCTCTCCCGCGGAGGGGGAGGCCGGCTTCTGTAAGCCACGTGGCAGGCCCGGAGCTCTCCTCTGAGGAGAGGGAGGTCCGGCCCCGCCAGACGCGTGGCGCCTTCGGAGCTCTCCATGCGGAGAAGGGCGAGCACCTTAGGCATTTCACCCTGTGCGCGGGGGTACCCCATATCTCAGGTACCGACAGTGGCCCCCGGGCCCATCTCGGGGGAGATAGCGAGCCCGAGGTGGGACCTCCGTTTCTTCCGATCCGCGCACTTTCTCTAAGTCCCGACTTGACCGCTGCCGGAGCACGAACGGCCGCGGGGTCGTGAGGGCGTGCGCCCACTTGATGATTGCTTTTACTGCAGCGGTTCCCAAAGCTGCCACTTCTGCACGTTGCGGCGCTTTCTTCGGGAACCGCCGAAGGGCCTTGCCGGCTCATCTTCTCAGGAGACTGACTCCTTGACCCCACCGCTTTAGTTAAGCGGCTTGGGCCCATATTCCATTGGCGCCCAGTCTCGGAGCCGGTGAGGTCGCCGATGCGATGTTTCCGGAGGTTTTTGAATTACCTCGAACCATCCCTGGAAAGTTTTAAAAGGTGATCTCACCCGCATCGCGGCTTCCCTTCGCATTGCGCTCATACTTCCCTTGAACTCTTGCGCCCCGGCTCTCCTGCCCTTGCGCCTTCTTTCGCTATGGCTTCCAACTTGCTTCCGACGCGCCTGGTTCGCTCCTCCGAGCTCGGGCCAGTGCGCAGGCTGCTGGGCTGGCGCTCGGAAGAGCAGAAGCATCGGCTCCGCCGAGGATCTCTCCCCCTGGTCCTGGGAAAGGGGGAGATGGTCTTCTTCACCGCTTATGCTCTGGCGGGGTTCGTTTCGCCGATTTCTTCCTTCTTCGTCACCCTGCTGGAGACATACGGTCTCCAGCTCCACCATCTCTCCCCCAACTCTCTCGCAATGGCGGCAGTTTTTGTCCACTTCTGCGAGATGTTCGTGGGGGTGCACGCCTCCGTGACGCTCTTCCGCCACTTCTTTGTGCTGCGTACGACCGGACGCGGCTCAAAGACTCAGATGGGGGCGTATTACTTCCAGCATCGCTGCAAAGACCCCAAGGTCTCCGGATACCTCCTGCCCTTCAGCGCATCAAGGTGGGAGAACTGGAGGGAGAGCTGGGTGGTAGTGCAGACCGACGAGCACGATCGCCTACAACTCCCAACCGCTAGCCCAACCTCCGACCACCGCTTCTGGGAGGAGATCCCTGAGCTGGAGCAGGAGTACACTCCGGTCTTGGAGCGGATCCGGTTCTTGGCCTACGAGGGGCTGACGTCTCTAATGGTGCTGATGGACTTTGTGTCACGCCGCATTGCTCCCTTGCAGCAACGCAGCCGCCCAGCGTGGTACTACACCGGTGAGCAGGACTGTACCAGGCTGGAGAGAGGCCCCGACTCGGTCCCTTCCGATGAGGAGCTGGAGGAGATGGTGAGCAAGGTGAGCGGTGACTATATTCCCAGCGGCGTCCTCGTCCTTCCGCCTTCTGCCACCCCCCTCTTCTTGGAGCCTCAGAGGAGGTCAGAGCTCCTGCGGAAGATGCCGAATCTTGATGATATCGGGATTGCCGTTCGTCAGGTCGGGGATGCCTTCCGGGGCATCACCATTCCAGGAACCGAGCACCCCGGATCAGGGCATGAGGCATCCACTGCTGCCAAACCTTCCCCCAGAGCCGACGGAACCCAAGCCGCCGATAAAGGGAAAGGAAAAGAGCCGGCCCCCGGGCGTCTAGAGAAAAAACGCGCTCGGTCTCCTCCGAGGGTGCCGCCTGTGCCAATCCAGGGTGCCGGAGCTACCTTGCTTCCATCTCCCGGAGGTGCTGGTCCATCGGGTGGCGATCCGAAGAGGTCCCGAGTGTCCCTCCCCGGCGGGTCTCTCCCTAGACAGCAACCGTCCGAATCAGCCCAAGTATCTCGCCATCCTCCCTCGAGCGGCGGGGCTCCCAGGACGGATGTTGGTGGGGCGACGCCGGCGAGTGCGCCGGAGGTCCAGGCATCCCATTCCGCGACCGTTCCTGCCGCTGGTCCTGGTAGTTCAGCTACAGCCCAGAGGCCAGTGCAGCAAGCTCGCTGGAGCGCTCATGCCGCTCAGTAAGTGTTATTCTTTCTGACTTATAGGAGCAGAGCTCCTGCCTCTTCTCTTATTCTGAGGGCTTCTTCTTCTTTGCAGGGACCGACCGGCTGCCAAGGGCAGGCCTCTTATCCGGCCGCCTTCAACCAGCGGGGGCTCCGCGCCTCGGCCCCTGGGGGCCGTGGCGGCCCCCATAGCTCCCAAATCAACGGGGGCAGTGGCCTCGGTGGCCGCATCTGCTCCTAGCCGCCCTCCTTCACCAGCCCAGAAGCCAGGTCTTGAGACCGGGAGGGCTGCTGTAGGTGTGCCTGCTGGCCCCCTGGCCTGCTTAGGACAGCGCCCCCCCCCCCCCCCCCCCCCCCCGTAGCTGCCGAGGCGCCGGCGCTCCCGCCGGTCTTGGACTCGTCCGGGGGGTCCAGCGGCGCGACTCCTGCTCCCCCTGCTCCGGTGCCCGTGTGGGATGCCATGGAGCGTGCCCAGGCCAGCTCCCGGCAGCTCCAATCTGCCTTTGAGCAGGAGCGGAAGGCATTGGCCGGCGAGAGAGACCGCCTTCTCAGCTGGCAGCAGCGGGCCCGGGCGGACCTCGACTCAAGGCAGTCAAGGCTTGAGGCCATGAGTGCTCTGCTTGGCGCCCAGAAGAAGGCCATTAGCCGCTTGGAGCTAGAGGCCCAGCGGGTTCGTGCCACCTACCACGAGGCTCTGGCCAAAGCTGAAGCCAAAGCCAACGAGTGTTCCGCCGCCGCGGAGGAGTTGCAGCTGCAGGTAGCCCGTCGGGAGCATGCCGTCGCTGATCGGGAACGCGCTGCTGCGGACGAGGAGGAGAAGACCACCGCTCGGCTGAGGGTCAAGGTGGAGGAGCTAAGGGCTCGGACTGAGGCGTTGGAGCTCCGTGAGTCGGCTATCGCCGTGAGGGAGGAGCAGTCTTCAAAGGAGCTTCAGGCGGCGATGGATCGCGAGCTAGCGGCCCGCCAAGAGGTAGAGAGGCTCCAGTCCCTGCGGACTGCCGAGGCCCAGGCGGTCTGGAGCTTCATTGCTAAGGCGGGATCCGCCTTGGCTCCTCTTGGTTTTAGCCCTGTGCAGGTGGAGACCCCAGCACGGCCGGTGTCCGAAGCGGCCCCAGCCCTTGAGTCTCTCGGCGACGAGCTAGGTCGGCTCGAATCAGTGATCGCCAACGAGCTGGAAGCGGAAGGTCGGGGCCTTGCGAAGGAGGTTGCGATGCACGTTCTGTCATGCTTTGTTAGCCGAGACCCTTCCTTTTCCCTGGGGCCGGTCCGTTTAGGACCCATCGCCGACCAGGAGGAAGCTGCCAGGGCCGAAGTTGAGGACTTAGCTGCCCTCGTGGCCTCTAGGTTTCATCGGGAGTCCGGGGACCCCTAGGCACCCGCCCTTGTGTCCACAAGGCCATGTACTTCCTTTCTTTATTTTTGTTAAGTCTGTAGCCAAGCTCGTGGAGCCTTTATATGGACATACTCCTGTTTCTTTCTGTGTCTGCATGCCCTAGTCTTCTTCTTGGCCTTTCCTGACCGAGCCCTTAGCTCCGCAAGGGCTCGGAGGCCTTGACCAATCTCGAAGCTCTGCATAGACACCTTGTCCGGGTCCCCACTGTATACCAAGGGTTCCGGAGGTCTCCAGGACCCGCCTCACGAGATCGGAGGGGGGTCCGAGCCTGTTGGTTACGTGGCGGGCCTGGAGCTCCTGCCTGGGAGGAGGTCCGGGCTCGCAAGGCACGTGGAGGTCCCGGGCCTCTCCCCGAAGAGGGAGGGGGGGAGGTCCGACTTCTGTAGACCATGCGGCGGTCCCGGAGCTCCCCTCGAAGAGGTGGGAGGTCCGGCCCTGCCGAACACGTGGGGCCTTCGGACCCTACCCCTGTGAGGGCTAGCCCTTTGATCTTACCTTAGGGTTTTTGGCCTACCGCGATTCCGTAGTGGCCCCCTGGTAGGTGCGTTCTATTGGGTGGATGCGCCTACCATACTCCTGCGGGGAACTGAGGCTGAGGAACCCTGCACATAAGGAAAAAGTAATTCTCCTTGGGGGCTCCCCCCTCTATTCCTTAGTCATATCTGCAGCAAATTCCGACTAAAGATGAAAATGAGAAGAGGGAGTTGAACGCATAGTGAGCACGCGTTAGTAGGGTAATCATAGAAATTTAATAAGTAAATTAAATGAGTACCAAAGAAGAGCAACGTAGGGTAGGCTTCTTTTCATATAAATTTCCATACGGGGGAAGGAGGGCCGCATATGTAGGCCACGACCCACCTCAAGGGAAGCAAGACTCTACGCGCTTGGGGTCGGAACAAGGCGAAGCTAAACGTAGTCCTGGACCGTCCCCTGAGGCTTAGTTGCTCCAAGCCCAGTTCACGGACTTTTATGGAAATTACTACGAAAAGAAGGGCCTGCCCTATTGTTGCTCTAGGGGTAGAAGTTACAGCGGTGTTCCGTGTTCCGAAGGTTCGGGAGCGGGTCCCTGTCTTCGGTTCTGGGGAATGGTCCCAGGCCCGGGATGTCCAGTCCCAGTAGGGCAAATGGCCATGCGGGCTGGATCATCCGTACCGTCCAAGCCGGTGTATGGATCTGCTTGGCATGGAACAAGCATGCCTAGCAGCTCTCGACCAGCTCGACGGCATCCTGGAGTGTTGCCGGCTAGTAGAAGCCATGCCGAAAGGCTTTACCGACAAGCGTGCGTGGGGGAGAATGACTCCCACATTCGCCTCCATGGATCTCAGCGAACAAGTCGCAGCCTTCCCCCTGGGTTATGCACCGCAATAGGATGTGGTTGGCGCCACGTCGGTAGAGATCCCCCTCTACAGCCATGTGTCTCTTAGCCACACGCGCCATCCGTTCAGCGGATACACGTTCATCAGGGAGGATATTGTCTTTCAAGTAGTCCCGGACCTCCATGATCCATGCATCGGGTCTGACTTGAGCATCTGGATCTTGAGCGCTGGGTTGCACGGAGTTCCCAGTGACGCTTATGATCCTTGGCGGCGCTTATGGCCGCCGGGACCACCAGCTTCGAGGTGCTGGTCTAGCCCCCTTCGCCCGGCTCGGAGGGCCGGGCTGTGGGTCACGGCATCGTCCTCTCGAGGCCCCCTTCAAGCACAGGGGCTCTGGTAGCAGTGGGGGCCCTCGTTGAAAGGTCGTCAGCTGCGGCCTTGCTAGCGCGCGGTACGTGGTGCAGGTCCAAGGCGAGGGGGTTTGTCTCCGCCGTCTTGGTTGATAACCAAACTGGGGATTGCCCTGAGCCAACGACTAGCGAGAAGGATGAGCACTCCATACTCTGCTATGGTGTTGGCTGCCTTGGAATTGAGACACGCCATATACCCAGACTGCTCCCCCGATGGCATGAGGAACAGTACGCTAGCATCGGCCCCCTGCTTTCGCGGGGAGCCGTGGGCGAACATCATTTGATGGGTCCTGATGAAGGTCAGGGCTCAGGGTCCTGTTTCATCGTCTTCATGGCCCCCTGAGCGTGCGTCTACTTCAGCCACAAGTGAACTAATGCTCGGTTAATGTCTGTATGGAGGGAAAGGGAACCTGGATCAAACTTCAGTAGCTCCGCCGCCCATTTGGCGGCATCGCCCGCCGCATGGAGCTGTGAGGGATAGATTTTAATCTGGGGAGATCGCCGGGTGCCCGACACTCGGGGATCCTCAGGCTGCTTTGGACCTCGCGGGAAGCTCCGCTGTCGTCCCGGGGGCTCCGGGAGGTTGTGTCAGGGATCCGAGGTCTGGTCTCCTGGTGCTTGCTCCTTGGTAGCGGAACAGGTTACTGTGGTATGGGGTTAAAGCCATTGCGCGAAAACCAGAAATTCGCGGGACCCCTAGCTATGCCGAGTCGGCATTCACCGGGATTAGTAGGTAGGGGGCGCCCTTCAACTACTTCAGACACAGGGGTCTGATGGGAGCCCTAGCAAGCATTTGGGAAGCGCAGCATATCACAGCCTGGTATCGAGTCTACTATTTGCTCTATCAGTCAAAGAGAAAATAGGTCTTTAGGGCATGCCTTATTGAGACTGGTGCAGTGGATGCGCTTCCGGAGCTTCTCGCCGGCCCTCGGGATAATAACACGGTTTGCCAAGCACCGGGAGCGGCGGACCCTCCGTATCGTCGGACGGCTGGACGTCGGGAGAGACCTTTAAGTAATGCTCCATCACCTCCCTGGTGATCTCTGGCCTCGGTGATGGCTGTCATGCAGCACATCAACCTCATGCCGGAGGGGGGCAACGAGCGCGCCTTCCTATATGCTACCCTGGCCCCCGGCTACCCGGGTGGTCTGGGTGGCACCGGCGCTGATTCGGATGAGCCTTGTGGGGATGTCGTCCTCATCAAGGGGTTGCACGCGGGGTGCGGCGGTAGAGGCACGGTGGCGTGCACTTGGGTGGAGCTGGTTTGGTCCTGTACCGCTGAGGGCTGGCGCTCTAGTTGCTGTAAGCGCCCGAAGCTTTTCCAAGGCTAATACTGCGGCAACACGGTCTCCACAAACCTTGGGGACGCCTGTTGGTGTAGGCATCTTCAAGACAAGGTAGCCGTAGTGGGCTATTGCCATGAATCGGTACAGGGCTGGCCCACCGATTATGGCATTGAAGGGGAGGTCAGTCTCGGCCACGTCGACCAGAATGTACTCCGTCCGGTAGCTGTCCGGTGCCCCAAAGGTCACCGGGAGGCTGATGCGGCCGTAGGAAATGACCTGTCCCGGCCCTACCCCTGAGAGCGGGCTTGATGGGGCGAGCTTGGCCATCGGGGTCTGCAGCTTCTGGAAGGCTGCGTGACTGATGAGGTTCAGTCCAGCCCCACCATCCACCAAAACGTGGTACATCTTCACGTTGGCGACGGTAAGGGCCACCATGAGCGGTAGTTGGCCGGCCCCAGCCATGTTCCTGGGGCAGTCGGTGTCATTGGAGCTGATGGGGGTTCCCATCCACCTGAGGTGCGGTACTGCACCTGGGAGGGGAGCCACCGACGCTACCGCTCGTCGCAAGGCCTTAGCCATGCTTCTGGACAGGGGGGTCAGCGGACCCGCCGAAAATGTCACAGGGCATCTTCCAGTGCTCTTCATCACTGGAGATGGAGCTTCCATGATTGCGTGCTGCCCTTGCGGCGCGCCGGAGCTCCTGGAAATCCACCTGGCGGTCGTCGCCGTCTCGGGCCTCGACCTTCTGGTTGCCCTCCCTTACTATAGGATGGGGCATCAGCTAGGGGCTGCTTCCCCTTCCGGAAGCGCCCCGCGAGCTTCTGGATTTCCCGGCCTCTGGAGGAATTACGCCGGGTTGATGCTGTCGTCGTACTTCTCAGGCGAGAGTGGCCGAAACTTGCACGGCCATTTTGTGAAGCGAAGGCGGGGCGCGAGGGCCGCACACCCCGCTTCTGTTGCCGCAGGTTCTGATGCCGCGAATGCTTGGTTCACGCCGAGCACCGCATGCTTCCAGCGGCCATACATAGGACATACGACTGTGGCATATTAAGTAGCAGCGCTCTTCGCTGCAGCTAGCGCACCCTCACTAGGTACACCCAGCGCTACTGAAAACCTGACACTGGTCGGAGCCTGCATTGCCGGGGTCGGCGCTGCCAGAGCCGGTTGCTGGCTCCCAGTGCAGGTATCGGCGCCGCGAACGCCTGGTCCTCCGCTGGCACAGTATGCCCCGGTATGGGCAAGGCCGCTCTATAGACCGGGGGCGCCGTTTGCAGGGCATATGGTTGTGACATATACTGCGCGACGTATGCCTGGGGCAGAGCCCGCGTAACGAAGATCTGCCCTTCAGGCTGGGTCGAGGCCGACGTCATATTGTTTCCAGCCTCTTGAGTGCGATGCCCTTCTTGACGTCGCTCGAGGAACACTCGGGCATCTTGGCCTAAGCGACACCGTTCCAGCTCTGTCCTCAGATCCGTCGACGGAAGCTTAGTGGAGCTGGAACTTCCCCGTCTGGCCGTCAACCGTTGGCGTGCGCGTCAGCGACGCAGCTGGTTGGTCGGAGCGTCATCCCCGCCGAAGTCAATGGTTTGCGACGGCGACGACAAGACGGTTTACCTCACGAATCCACTGCTGGGTCGCCGCCTGAGGCGCGTCCCCAGCAGGCGGATTGCGCAGTAGCGCCCTTGCTGAGGCTAGCGCACCCCCACCGGGTACGCCCGGCGCTACTGAAGGCCTGACGCTGGATGGAGCCTGCATTGCCGGGGTCGGCGCTGCCAGAGCCGGTTGCTGGCTCCCAGCTTGCCTCGTCACACTCCGTCCTGAGTGTGTCATCATGTACTCTCCCTGTGGTCACGGTTCGCCGTGACCACGGAGAGGGAGAGTTTGCCGCTAAAGGAAGCTTGGTCATCTTCGTCGGCGGAAACTCATCACGCTAGGGGAAAAGCCCCCTACCTGGCGCGCCAAATGTCGAAGTGTGCGATCGACACTTCCCCCGGGCCTGCACTGGGCAGCCCGCGGAGGTTCTTTTTTCGGAGGGGCTAGTTCCTAGCGGAGAGCTTGCGCGGATGGACGAGTTGGTGAGAGCTTGACACGGGAAGTTTTACGTGGCTCAGGCCGCCGGAGCGTAAAACCCTACGTCCACGGCGAGCTATGGAGCTCGCTGTATTGCTTGCTGCTCAGGGCCAGGGGTCTGAGCTTGGGGGTGAGTTACAGCTTGAGAGTGTATGGCTAGTGTATGAGTTGCAGAATGCGAACCCTTGCTATCGACGCCTACCCGAGACTTTTATAGTCCAAGGCTCGGGCGGCTTACAAGGGAAGCCGGGACCCGACAGGTGGTCCCGGGAAGATTGTCTATTATCTACCGTATCTGTAGTTATGCCGGTGGTTGCCTCCGGTCGAAGGCTTCTGAGTCTTCCTTTTGCCGCCCTGCCCATGCCGCGCACTAGTCATAGTGGTTGATGACGGCGCAGGCGGCATGGGATGTCTTGTCGCGGCGTTTATTACCTGTGAGGTTCTGACACCGCGCGCCAGTCTGTGATGCGACTGGACGCAACGACACCTGACAGGCGCGTGCTCCGCGTTTCCGCGTCTTGGGAAGACGCGGGCCTTGAATACCTTGTACGGCCAAGGTGAGGGGGGCCTTTACGCCCGCTGCCTAGCGCTCGTGGGCAGGCAGCACCGTTCTTCTAGCCACGTGGCGGGTCCGGAGCTCTTCTCTGAGGAGAGGGAGGTCCGGCCCCGCTGGACACGTGGCGCCTTCGGACCTCTCTCCCGCGGAGGGGGAGGTCCTGCTTCTGTAAGCCACGTGGCAGGCCCGGAGCTCACCTCTGAGGAGGGGGAGGTCCGGCCCCGCTGGACGCGTGGCGTCTTCGGACCTCTCTCCAGCGGAGGGAAAGGCCCGGCTTCTGTAAGCCACGTGGCAGGCCCGGAGCTCTCCTCTGAGGAGAGGAAGGTCCGGCCCCGCCAGACGCGTGGCGCCTTCGGAGCTCTCCCTGCGGAGAAGGGCGAGCACCTTAGGCATTTCACCCTGTGCGCGGGGTACCCCATATCTCAGGTACCGACAGGGCCGCTACGGGATCGCGCAAGACCAAAACCCCAAGGTAAGATCGAAGAACTAGACCTCACCGCTTCCGCAGGGGCGAGGCCCGAAGGTCCCACGTGTCTAGCGGGGCCAGACCATCCACCTCCTTGAGGGGGAGCTCCGGGCCCGCCACGTGGCCTACAAAAGCCGGACCTCCCCCCTCCGCAGGGAGAGGTCCAAGGACTCACGTGCCCCGCAAGCCCGGACCTCCCCTCAGAGGGGAGCTCTGGGCCCGCCACGTGGCCAACAGGCCCAGACCCCCCCCCCCCCCCCGGTTCTCGTGAGGTGGGTCCTGGAGACCTCCGGGGCCCTTAGTATACAGTGAGGACCCGAAGAAGGTGTCTATGCAGAGCTTTGAGATTGGTCAAGGCCTCCAAGTACCTTGCGGAGCTAAGGACTCTGTCGAAGTGTTCGGTCGACACTTACCCCGGGCCTTCACTGGGCAGCCCGCGGAGGTTCTTTTTTCAGTGGAGCTAGTCCCTTGCGGAGAGCTTGCGCGTGTGGACGAGTTAGTAAGGGCTTGACACGGTGAGTTTTACGTGGTTCAGGCCGCCGGAGCGTAAAACCCTACGTCCACATCGAGCTATGGAGCTCGCTGTATTGCTTGCCGCTCAGAACCAGAGTCCTGAGCTTGGGGGTGAGTTACATCTTGGGTGTGAATGGCTAGCGTATGAGTTGCAGAGGTGCCAACCCTTGCTATCGTTGCCTACCCGAGTCTTTTATAGTCCAAGACTTGAGTGGCTTACAAGGGGGGGGGGGACCCCGACAGGTGGTCCCGGGGAGATTGTCTGTCATCTACCGTATCTGTAGTTATGCCGGTAGTTGTCTCTGGCGAAGGCTTCTGAGTCTTCGTCTTGCAGCCCTGCCCATGCCGCATGCTAGTCGTAGTGGATGATGACGGCGGGGGCGGCATGGGATGTATTGTCACTGCGTTTATTGGCTGGCAGGCTCTGACACCGCGCGCCAGTCTGTGATGCGACTGGGCGCAACGACACTGTCGAAGTGTTCGGTCGACACTTCCCCCGGGCCTGCACTGGGCAGCCCGCGGAGGTTCTTTTCTCGGTGGGGCTAGTTCCTAGCGGAGAGCTTGCGCAGATGGACGTGTTAGTAAGAGCTTGACACGGCGAGTTTTACGTGGTTCAGGCCGCCGGAGCGTAAAACCCTACGTCCACGGCGAGCTATGGAGCTCGCTGTATTGCTTGCTGCTCAGGGCCGGAGTCCTGAGCTTGGGGGTGAGTTACAGCTTGAGAGTGTATGGCTAGCGTATGAGTTGCAAAGTGCGAACCCAGGGTGCGAATAGCTAGAGTGCAAAACCCCTGCTAACGTCACCTACCCGAGCCTTTTATAGTCCAAGACTCGGGTGGCTTACAAGGGGGGCCGGGACCCGACAGGTGGTCCCGGGGAGATTGACTGATATCTACCGTATCTGCAGTTATGCCGGTAGTTGTCTCTGCCGAAGGCTTCTGAGTCTTCGTCTTGTAGCTCTGCCCATGCCGCATGCTAGTCGTAGTGGATGATGACGGCGGGGGCGGCATGGGATGTCTTGTCGCTGCGTTTATTGGCTGGCAGCCTCTGACACTGCGCGCCAGTCTGTGATGCGACTGGGCGCAACGGCACCTGACAGAGGCGTGCTCCGCGTCTCCGCGTCTTGGGAAGGCGCGGGCCTTGAAAACCTTGTACGGGCAAGGTATGGGGCGTCTTTATGCCCGCTGCCTATCGCTCGGGGGCAGGCAGCGCCGTTCTGCTGGCCACGTGGCGGGCCCGGAGCCCTCCTCAGAAGAGAGGGGGGTCCAGCCCCGCAGGACACGTGGAGCCTTTGGACCTCTCCCCGCGGAGGGGGAGGTTCGGCTTCTGTTGGCCACGTGGCGAGCCCGAAGCTCCTCTCTGAGGAGAGGGAGGTCCGGCCTCTCCGGACACGCGGCACCTTCGGACCTCTCTCCTGTGGAGGGGGAGGTCCGGCTTCTGTATGCCACGTGGTGGGCCCAAGGCTCTCCTCTGAGGAGAGGGAGGTCCGGCCCCGCTGGACGCATGGCGCCTTCGGAGCTCTCCCCGCGGAGAAGGGCGAGGTCCTTAGGCATTTTCCCCTGTGCGCGGGGGTACCCCATATCGAGGGTAACAACAGGCACCTGACAGAGGCGTGCTCCACGTCTCCGTGTCTTGGGAAGGCGCGGGCCTTGAATACCTTGTACGGGCAAGGTATGGGGCGTCTTTACGCCCGCTGCCTACCGCTCGGGGGCAGGCAGCGCTGTCTGCTGGACACGTGGCAGGCCCGGAGCTCTCCTCTGAGGAGGGGGAGGTCTGGCCCCGCTGGACACGTGGAGCCTTCGAACCTCTCCCCCGTGGAGGGGAAGGTCCGGCTTCTGTCGGCCACGTGGCGGGTCCGGAGCTCTCCTCTGAGGAGGGGGAGGTCCGGCCCCGTGGGACATGTGGCACCTTCAGAGCTCTCCCCATGGAGGGGCGAGGTCTGGCTGCTGTAGGCCACGTGGTGAGCCCGGAGCTCTCCTCCGAGGGGAGGGAGGTCCGGCCCCACTGGACACGTGACGCCTCCGGATCTTTCCCTGTGGATAAGGGCGAGATCCTTAGGCATTTTCCGCTGTGCGCGGGGGTACCCCATATCGAGGGTACCGATAGTGGCCCCCGGGCTCACCTCACGGGAGGTAACGAGCCCAAGGTGAGGCCTTCTCCTACCCGCGCACTTTCTTGTCTTGAGTACTCCCTGTGCTGGCAGGGTCTTGACGGCTTCGGAGTTCAGCCTCTTAGGAGAGGGTGAAGCCTGGCATCGGAGCTCGCCCCGGCTGTTGGGGCGGAGGTCCGGAAGTCATCGGAGCTCAGGTCGACGAAGGGCGTGAGGTCCGGCATCGGGGCTCGCCTCTGAAAGGAGGGCGAGGGCTGGCATCGGAGCTCGGCCCAGCTGTGGGGCGGAGGTCCGGAAGTCATCGGAGCTCAGGCCAGCGATGGGCGTGAGGTCCGGCATCAGCGCTCGCCTCTGAAAGGACGGCGAGGGCTGGCCTCGGAGCTCAGCCCAGCTATGGGGGCGGAGTCTGGAAGTCATCGGAGCTCAGGCCAATGAAGGGCGTGAGGTCCGGTATCAGCGCTCGCCTATGAAAGGAGGGCGAGGGCTGGCCTCGGAGTTCGACCCAGCTGTGGGGGCGGAGTCCGGAAGTCATCGGAACTCAGGCCAACGAAGGGCGTGAGGTCCGGTATCAGCGCTCGCCTCTGAAAGGAGGGTGAGGGCTGGCCTCGGAGCTCGGCCCAGCTGTGGGGGCGGAGTCCGGAAGTCATCGGAGCTCAGGCCAGCGAAGGGCGTGAGGTCCGGTATCAGCGCTCGCCTCTGAAAGGAGGGCGAGGGCTGGCCTCGGAGCTCGGCCCAGCTGTGGGGGCGGAGTCTGGAAGTCATCGGAGCTTAGGCCAGCGAAGGGCGTGAGGTCCGGCATCAGCGCTCACCTCTGAAGGGAGGGCGAGGGCTGGCCTCGGAGCTCGGCCTGGCTGTGGAGGCGGAGTCCGGCAGTCATTGGAGCTCAGGCCAACGAAGGGCGTGAGGTCCGGCATCAGCGCTCGCCTCTGAAAGGAGGGCGAGGGCTGGCATCGGAGCTCGGCCCAGCTGTGGGGGCGGAGGTCCGGAACTGCTCAGCGGTCCCCCCTTTCCTGTCCCTTAGTCTCATTTGGCTTACTGTCCCAGGCCGGAACACGGGGCTTGGGTAATCCAGTGCACTTGGTCCCGGAGGCCTGGCCCCAGCCCCAGTCAGGGTGTAACCGTCCGGCCCCCTGGTACTCAGACCGCAGCGCCGGGGGGCACAGTGCGCATGCTTTGGGTGCAAGACCGGGCAAAGCAAGGCTCCTCACCCCCCGGTCTAGCGTAGGTCTTTTCTCGGAGGAGACCAACTGGAGGTACAGTACCCTTACAGTGGGAGATCCAAAAGGCCACCGGGCCTCTGGCAGGTACCCCAAGCACTACCGCCTTCGGCAGGACGGCAAATATCGACTATGCATGTGAGCAGGAAAGAGGAACCGAGTGTACAATGGACGCACACTGTCTAGAGCGTGGGGAGGTGCTCATATAAATTAATGCGTAAATTAAATAAACACCTAAGTAAGCATGGTGAACTTACTGGGGTGGCGTCGGAGCGCCTGTCTTCACGCAGAGCGGGTCATGCGTGGCTTCGTCGTACGCCGGACACGGGGGGACCCCCATGGCGATCTCAGGGGGAAGCACGGCTTCGGCCCCGCATACCATGTGGAAGGGTAGTTCCCGTGACCCGGCCCTGGGAAGTCCGGCTGGCCCTCGACATGGAGGAGCCGGTATCCCCCGACGGCTTTGGGTGCACGTCTGCACCGGTTGTGTGGGTCTGCTTGGCGTGGACCTGGCAAGCATTGCATCCCTAACCGGTTTGACGGCGTCCAGGTGGCTCTCGGTCAGTAGTAGCCATGCCGGGTGGCTTAACCGACCAGCGTGCGGGACGATGAGCGTTCCCAGCACTCGCCTCCTTGGACTACTGCGAGCTATTTGCAGCCTTCCTCCTGGGTTATGCACCGCAATAGGATGTCGTGGCGCCACGCCAGTAAAGATACCAGCGCGTAGCACTTAGCCATCCGCACCACCCGTTCAGCGAATGCACGTTCATCAGGAAGGATGTCCTTCAAGGAGCCCCGGACCTCCGTGGTCCATGCATCGGGACTACTTGAGCTTCTGTATCTTGAGCCCTGGGTTGCACGAAGTCCCCAGTGACGCTTACGATCCTTTGGCGGCATCCATGGCTGCCGAGACTGCCTAGCTTCGAGGCACTGGTTCAGCCCCCTTCGCCCGGCTCGGCGGGCTGGACTGTGGACCGCAGCAACGTCCTCTCGAAGACTCCTTCGGGCGCAGGGGCTCCGATGGAGGCCTTCGTTGAGAGGTCGTCAGCTGCGGCCTTGCCAGCGCGCGGTACATGGCGCTGGTCCAAGGCGAGGAAGTCTTTCTCCAACATCCGCACGTGGAGCAGATAAGCAGCTAGCTGTGGGTCATTGCAGGGGAATTCACCCTTAACTTGCTTGATAACTAGCTGGGAGTCGCCCTGCGCCAACAACTGGCGAGCGCCCAGAGACAGGACTGTATTTTAGGCCAAAGATGAGTGCTTCATACTATGCCAAGTTGTTGGTTGCCTTGGAATTGAGGTGCACCATGTACCCAGACTGCTCCCCCGATGGCATGAGAAGCAGTACGCCGGCACTGGCCCCCTGCTTTCGCGAGGAGCCGTCGAAGAAAAGCGTCCAGTGAGGCCCGGTGAAGACCAGAGCTCGGTACATTGGTTCACCGTCTTCGCAGCCCCCTGGGTCAGCCTTCATTGACGTCCACTCAGCCACAAAGTCAGCCAGTGCTTGGCTCTTGGCTGTCTGACGTGGTCTGGAGCTCAGCTTGAACTCCGCCGTCTTCGGGCTGTCTTCCGGCTTTGGAAGCTGGCAGTGAGTGCCAATTCCGCGCTTCGGCTGCTCTGGCGCACTTGTCCGCCAGGCTGAAGAGCTCAGAGGCATCGCAGACCTCTCTGGTCGCAAGCTTCTCAAGCATCTTCTCGTCCCGGACACCCTGCCGGAATGCTACCACCACAGAAGCATTTCGAATGTGCGGGATGGTGTTGCATACCTGGGAGAACCGCTGGATGAAGGAGCACAGTGACTCCCCAGGTTGTTGCTTGATGGCGTGGAGGTCAAGCTCCGTGCCGGGACGGGTGTAGGAGCTGCCGTAGTTGGCGATGAACTGCCGGCACAGCTCTCCCCAGGAAGTTATGGAACCCTGAGGGAGGTTCATTAGCCAAGACCGGGCTGGGCCGGTCAAGGCGACGGGGAAGTAGTTGGCCATGACAGCCTCATCCCCTCCTGCGGCAAGTACGGCGGTGGAGTAGATTTGGAGGAACTCCGCCGGGTTGACGCTGCCGTTGTACTTTTCGGGCAGGTGCGGCCGAAACTTGCACGGCCACCTCGCAAAGCGAAGGTGGGGCGCCAGGGCCGCACATTCTGCTCCTGTCGCTGCAGGTGTTGGCGCCGCGAACGCTTGGTTCGCCGCTGGCACAGTGTACCCCGGTATGGGCAAGGCTGCTCCATAGACCGAGGGCGCCGTTTGCAAGGCATATGATTGTGGCATATGCTGCATGGCGTACGCCTGGGGCAGAGCTCGCGTGGCGAAGATCTGCCCTTCAGGCTGGGTCCAGCCCGACGTCATGCTGTCGCCAGCCTCTTGGATGCGACGCCTTTCTCGACGTCGCTTGAGGAACACTCGGGCATCTTGACCCAAGTGGCATCGCTCCAGCTCTGCCCTCAGATCCGTCGACGGAAGCCTGGTGGAGCTGGAGTCCGCTGTCTGCCCGTCAACCGTTGGTGTGCGCATCAGCGACTCAGCCGGTTGACCGGAGCGTCTTCCCCGCCGAAGTCGAGGGTTTGCAGCGGCGACGACGAGGCGGTCTACCTCACGTATCCACTGCTGGGTTACTGAATGAGGCGCGTCCCCAGCGGGCGGATTGTGCAGTAGCGCTCTTGCTGCAGCTAGCGCACCCCCACCGGATACGCCCAGCGCTACTGAAGACCTGACGCTGGTTGGAGCCTGCATTGCTGGGGTCGGCGCTGCCAGAGCCGGTTGCTGGCTCCCAGCTTGTACCGACACACTCCGTCCCGAGTGTGTTGACATGTACTCCCCCCTGGTCGCGGTTCGCCACGGAGGCGGGGGAGGTGAGTTTGCCGCTGAAGGGAGCTTGGTCATCTTCGTCGGCGGTAACTCGTCGCGCAAGGGGAAAAGGCCCCTACCTGGCGCGCCAAATGTCAAAGTGTTCGGTCGACACTTTCCCCCGGGCCTGCACTGGGCAGCCCGCAGAGGTTCTTTTTTCGGTGGGGCTAGTCCCTTGCGGAGAGCTTGCGTGTGTGGACGAGTTAGTAAGAGCTTGACACGGTGAGTTTTACGTGGTTCAGGCCGCCGGAGCGTAAGACCCTACGTCCACGGCGAGCTATGGAGCTCGCTGTATTGCTTGCCGCTCGGAACCGGAGTCCTGAGCTTGGGGGTGAGTTACAGCTTGGGTGTGAATGGCTAGCGTATGAGTTGCAGAGGTGCCAACCCTTGCTATCGTCGCCTACCCGAGTCTTTTATAGTCCAAGACTCGAGTGGCTTACAAGGGGGGCCGGGACCCGACAGGTGGTCCCCGGGAGATTGTCTGTCATCTACCGTATCTGTAGTTATGCCGGTAGTTGTCTCTGGCGAAGGCTTCTGAGTCTTCGTCTTGCAGCCCCGCCCATGCCGCATGCTAGTCGTAGTGGATGATGACGGTGGGGGCGGCATGGGATGTCTTGTCACTACGTTTATTGGCTGGCAGGCTCTGACACCGCGCGCCAGTCTGTGATGCGACTTTGCGCAACGGCACCTGACAGAGGCATGCTCCACGTCTCCGCGTCTTGGGAAGGCGCGGGCCTTTAATACCTTGTACGGGCAAGGTATGGGGCGTCTTTACTCCCGCTGCCTACCGCTCGGGGGCAGGCAGCGCTGTCTTCTGGACACGTGGCGGGCCCGGAGCTCTCCTCTGAGGAGGGGGAGGTCCGGCCCCGTGGGACACGTGGAGCCTTCGGACCTCTCCCCGCGGAGGGGGAGGTCCGGCTTCTATCGGCCACGTGGCGGGCCCGGAGCTCTCCTATGAGGAGAGGGAGGTCCGGCCCCGCGGGACACGTGGCGCCTTCGGAGCTCTCCCCGTGGAGGGGGGAGGTCCGGCTGCTGCTGGCCACGTGGCGGGCCCGGAGCTCTCCTCTGAGGAGAGGGAGGTCCGGCCCCGCTGGACACGTGGCGCCTTCGGAGCTCTCCCTGCGGAGAAGGGCGAGATCCTTAGGCATTTTCCCTTGTGCGTGGGGGTACCCCATATCTAGGGTACCGACAGGGTACCCCAGCGGACAGGGGAAACTGCCTTAGGACCTCACCCTTCTCCGCAGGGAGAGCTCCAAAGGCGCCATGTGTCCAGCGGGACCGGACCTCCCTCTCCTCAGAGGAGAGCTCCGGGCCCGCCACGTGGCCAACTGAGCCGGACCTCCCCCCTCCGCGGGGGGAGCTCCAAAGGCTCCATGTGTCCAGCGGGGCCGGACATCCCTCTCCTCAGTGGAGAGCTCCGGGCCCGCCATGTGGTTAGCAGAACCGGATCTCCCCCCTCCGCGGGGAGAGCTCCGTAGGCTCCACGTGTCCCGCGGGGCTGGACCTCCCTCTCCTCAGAGGAGAGCTCCGGGCCTGCCACGTGACCAGCCAAGCAGCGCTACCTGCCCCCGCACGGTAGGCGACAAGAGTAAAGACGCGCCATACCTTGCCCGTACAAGGTTTTCAAGACCCACGCCTTCCCAAGGCACGGAGACACGGAGCACGCCTCTGTCAAGTGTCGTTGCACCCAATCACATCGCAGTGAAGACTGGCGCACCGCGTCAGAGCCTGCCCACCAATGAACACAGCGACAAGACATCCCCTTGCCGCCCCTGCCATCATCAACCGCTACGACTAGCTTGCGGCATGGGCAGGGCAGAAGAATGAAGACTCGGAAGCCCTCGCCAGAGACAACTACCGGCGTAACTGCAGATACGGTAGTTGGTAGGCAATCTCCCTGGGACCACCTGTCGGGTCCCGGGCCCACCTTGTAAGCCGCCTGAGCCCTGGACTATAAAAGGCTCGGGCATGCAACATTCGCACTTTAGCGGTTCGCACTCCAGCCATTGACACCCTTAGGTTGGACATTTTGCACTCTCACGCAGGGTTCACTCCTGAGTACCAAGCAATACAACGAGCACCTCTGCTTACCGTGGACGTAGGGTATTACGCTCCGACGGCCTGAACCACGTAAAAATCCCTGTGTTAAGCTTCTCCCTCCATCGTCCCTAACGCGTAAGCTCTCCATGAGTGACTAGCCCCTCCGAAAAAGAACCTCCATGGGCTGCCCAGAGCAGGCCTGGGGGAAGTGTCGGCTACACACTTCGACAGTCATCTTCGCCGATGAAAGATCGTCGCGCAATGGAAAAGCCCCTTCCTGGCACGCCAAATGTCGAAGTGTGTTGTCGACACTTCGACCGGGCCTGCTCTTGGCAGCCCGCGAAGGTTCTTTTTTGGAGGGGCTAGACTCTCACGGAGAGCTTACGCGTTAGGGACGATGTAAGGAGAAGCTTGGCATAGAGATTTTTACGTAGTTTAGGCCTCCGGAGTGTAAAACCCTACGTCCACGGTGAGCAGAGGTGCTCGTAGTATTGCTTGGAGCTCAGAACCGGAGTCCTGAGCTTGAGGATGACCTGAGTGCTAGAATGTCTAGGGAACAAGTGCGCAAAGAGTCGAACCCTGAGGTGCGAATGGCTGAGGAGCGAACCCTTGCTAACGTCGCCTACCCGAGCCTTTATAGTCCAAGGCCCGGGCGGCTTACAAGGTGGGCCCGGGACCCGACAGGTGGTCCCGGGGAGATTTGCCTACCATCTACCGTATATTGCAGTTACGCCGGTAGTTGTCTCTGGCGAAGGCTTCTGAGTCTTTGTTCTGCCGCCCTGCCCATGCCACAAGCTAGTCGTAGTGGTTGATGATGGCAGGGGCGGCAGGGGATGTCTTGTCACTGTGTTTATTAGCGTACAACCTCTGACGTGGCGTGCCAGTCTTCACTGCGACGTGACTGGCGCAATGGCACCTGACAGAGGCGTGCTCCGCGTCTCCGCGCCTTGGGAAGGCGCGGGCCTTGAATACCTTGTAAAGGCAAGGTATGGCGCGTCTTTACTCTTGCTGCCTACCGCGTGGAGGCAGGTAGCGCGGCTCTGCTTGCCACGTGGTGGGCCTGAAGCTCTCCTCTGTGGAGAGGGTGGTCCGGCCCCGCTGGACACGTGGAGCCTTCGGAGCTCTCCCCGCGGTGGAGGGAGGTCCGGCTCTGCTGGTCACATGGCGGGCCCGGAGCTATCCTCTGCGTAGAGGAAGGACCGGCCCCACTGGACACGTGGAGCCTTCGGAGCTCTCCCCGCGGTGGAGGGAGGTCCGGCTCTGCTGGCCATATGGTGGGCCTGGAGCTCTCCTCTGAGGAGAGGGAGGTCCGGCCCCGCGGGACACGTGGAGCCTTCGGAGCTCACCCCACGGAGGGGGGAGGTCCGGCTCTGTTGGCCACATGACAGGCCCAGAGTTTTCCTCTAAGGAGAGGGAGGTCCGGCCCCACGGGACACATGGCGCCTTCGGAACTCTCCCTGCAGAGAAGGGCGAGGTCCTTAGGCAGTTTCCCCTGTGAGCGGGGGTACCCCATATTGAGGGTACCGACAATCGTCTTCGGGGCCCCCTGGGTTGGTTGTCGATGGCGTCCATTCGGCCACGAAGTCAGCCAGTGCTTGGCTCTTGACTGCGTGACGAGGGAGGAAGTCCAGCTCGAACTCCGCTATTTCTGCTGCCCACTTGGCGATGTTGCCAGTCGCGTTGGGGCTGTGAAGGATGGTCTTCAGCGGGTAGGAGGTGACCACCGAGATCCGGTGGGCTTGGAAGTAGTGTCGAAGCTTCCTAGACGCCACGAGCACTGCATACAACATCTTATGGACCTCCAGGTACCTTGTCTTGGCATCATGGAGGACTTCGCTGATGTATTAGATGGGCCTCTGGATGGTCCGGGTCCTCCCTGGGGGACCCGGGGTGTCTTCCTCCATTGGCTCAGGCCGACAAGAGGAAGACAGGCCCTGGGCATCCTCCGGGGGCTGGGACCCGGAGGCTTCTTGGACCTCCGGGAGGTCCTATTGGACCTCCGGGAAGTCATCTTGAACTTCTGAGAGGTTGTCTTGGACTTCCGGGAGGTCCCCTTGGACCTTCGGGATGTCGTCTTGAACCTTCGGGAGGTCGTCTTGGACTACTGGGAGGTCCCCTTGGACCTCCGGGAAGCTTCCTTGGAGCTCCGGGAGGTTGTCTTGGAGCGTCGGGAGGTCGTCTTGAGCCTCCGGGAGGTCTCCTTGGACCTCCGGGAGGTCGTCTTGGACCTCCGGGATCTCCTGATGCTTGTCTTCTGCTGACGGAGCAGGTTGCGGTGATGAGGGGTCCGTCCGCACTGCGACGAGGACCATGCTCACCACCTTTGTTGTCGCCGCGATGTAGAGAAGCAAGTGCTCTCCGAGCTCTGGGGCTACCATGATGGGTAGCGTCGTCAAGAGCTGCTTCAACTCCTGAAATGCTCCTTCTGCTTCGTCGGTCCAAGCGAATGGACCGGATTTGCGCAGGAGCTTGAAGAAGGGGAGAGCTTGCTCCGCTAGCCTCGGTATGAACCGACTCAGCGCAGCTAGGAATCCCGTGAGCTTCTAGACATCCTTGATGCGGCCTGGGGCCACATCAGCTCGATGGCCTTAATCTTCTCTGGGTTAGCTTCGATCCCTCGGTGTGAGACCAGGAATCCTAGGAGCTTCCCAGAGGATACACCAAACATGCACTTGTCTGGGTTTATCTTAGTGCGTGTGGTGCGCAGCTTGTCAAAGACTAGAGCTAGGTTATCTAACAATGATGTGCTCTGTCTGACTTTGACAACGATGTCATCGACATACACCTCAAGTAAGTCTCTTATTAACTCTCGAAAGGTTTTGAGCATGGCACGTACAAAGGTAGGGAGAGCATTTTTAAGACCATAAGGCATGTAGACATAACAATACAGGCCGTTTAAATTGATAAAAGTGGTATGTTCTTCATCTTCTCTAGACATAGGGATTTGGTGAAAGCCTGAGTAGGCGTTGTCGAAGTGTGTAACCGACACTTCCCCCAGGCCTGCTCTGGGCAGCCCGCGGAGGTTCTTTTTCAGAGGGGCTAGTCACTCACGGAGAGCTTCAGCATTAGGGACGATTGAGGGGGAAGCTTGACACGGGGAGTTTTACGTGGTTCAGGCCACCGGAGCGTAAAACCCTATGCCCACGGTGAGCAGAGATGCTCACTGTATTGCTTGCTGCTCAGAACCGGAGTCCTGAGCTTGAGGGTGAGAGATGTCGAATGGCTAGAGTGCGAGGGTGCATATGAGGCGAACCCTTGCTAACGTTGCCTACCCGAGCCTTTTATAGTCCAAGGCTCGAGCGGCATACAAGGTGGGCCCGGGACCCGACAGGTGGTCCCGGGGAGATTGTCTGCCATCTACCGTATCTGCAGTTATGCCCGTAGTTGTCTCTGGCGAAGGCTTTCGAGTCTTCGTTCTGCCGCCCTGCCCATGCCGCAAGCTAGTCGTAGTGGTTGATGATGGCAGGGGCGGCAGGGGATGTCTTGTCGCTGTGTTTATTGGCGGGCAGGCTCTGACACGGCGCGCCAGTCTGCGATGTGACTGGTGTGAGACCTATGTGTGCTGAATACATTGGCAATTAGGATAAAAGTTAGCATTAACATTCAAAGTTTTGAATATTGCCAAAACATTCTTCTGTTGCAAGGTCCGACAAGTTCTTTCTTAGGTCCGCCAAGTGTTGGCAAGGTCCGATGCAAGGTCCGGAGAGCTCCTGCAAGGTCCGAAGAGCTTCTGTGAGGTCCGGAGCTTGTTTCTAGGGAGCTCCCGTGAAGTTCAACTCGTAGAACTGCAGTGTATTGTTTTTGCTTTTAACTCGCAATATTTTAAACTTGCTTTATGGGAAGGTTTGCTTAGTATTAATTTGCTAAGTTTTTGGTGTGTTTTGGTGGTTATGGCTGTTATCATTTGATATGGTTTGCAGCATGCTTATGTGACGTGCTCATGTAAGGTATTGTGGTTTTCGAACTAACGTGAGTCAAGTCGAGGACTTGTGCTCGGAAGAATTGGTTGTTTATTCATGTGCAGGTGTTGCTTGAGTTCAAGACATGGCTGGTGACGGGATCCTTGGACTAGTCTCAGGGAGGAGATGAGGTTCCAACAACCAAGTTCGGAAGGAGCTGTGGTTGAGTTGATCGGGAGGTCGCGCAGCATGTTTGGATCAAGGGCAGTGCATATGAAGGTTGCGTGTACGTCATTGGAAGGTGTTTGCACATGTGCAAGGAGTGCATGGACGTGGCAAAATTGTTCCAAGGCGTGATGAAGAGAAGTGGACGTAAAGAATTGGTCGGAAAGGTCCAACCGGCTGGATTGCGTACTCAGGCTGAGGCTGAGTCGGATATGGCTCAAATATGGAAGATTTGAGTTGGTTATAATAGGATTTCGTGCTAGGCACAAAGTTGAGTTGTTTTAGGAATGTTTAGGACGTTCCTAAGGTGTTTGGAAGTCTCACGATTGCTTCTATCTGCGAATAGGAGAGTACTGAGCAGTTATGGTAAGTTAGGATACGAGTCCAATTAGGAGTAGGAGTCCTAGATTGGATTGTTTAGCCTGAGGGCTGGCTATAAAAGCGAGGGAGGCCAGGGCTCTCGTGGGCAGAGAACTTTGGGCTGTTCCTCTTGTGTTTCTATTGAATAAAATTCATAGTTTCGAGGAGTTTTTGTGCCTTGTTCGTCCGACTTGTTTTTCGTCAAGTCTTTCTCGCCGAGTTTCTGGACAGACCGAAGTTGCTTCGGTGTTTCGTTCATAACTCGAGTTTTACAGATCCGATTGACATGATTCTTTTTGGGTTGTCTTCACAACTCAATTATCTATCATCTGTGAAATTTTCACGAGCTTCGGATCTGTAGTTCTTGAGATACACGAGTTTCTTTGCAGCGTTGCAGATCTGTTTTATATCGGGTAGAACAGATTGATCTTCGTTTAATGTTTTGATCGTATCTCAAGTTTTACTTCATGTTTTCAAGTGATTCTTGTTGCATTAGATCCGTGACTTGATTCTATACCTCTCTACTTGATTTGTCACGGTTGAACACGTTTGAAAACACTTGCACACATGGTTTTCTTTAACCGATTGATTTTTTGCTGAGGGATTTTTGTTGTTTCCGCTGCGAAAAGTATTAATCTACCATTCACCCCCCTCTGGTAGCTTTTCACGTGCTCTTCGATCCTACAATTGGTATCAGAGCCAAGGTGCTCTAATCTTTGTGATTTGCACGTGTTTTTACTAACCATCATGGAGAAGTACTCCGCAAAACCTTGTGTGTTCAATGGCATCGGTTTTCAGGTTTGGAAGGCGTGGATGGAGGCCTACATACAGGCGCAAGGCTTCGCCATATGGGAAAAGGTCTACCGGAAATTTGATGTACCACCCAACGATCAAGTTACGGCTGCGAACATGAGAGATGTTGACAACAACAACAAGGCTCGCAACTTGATCATCCAAGGATTGACTCAAAGCGACTTCGACCGTGTTGCACACCTCCGATCTGCATATGATGTTTGGAAAGCTCTTTGTGACTACCATGAAGGATCCAATACGATCAAGGAGGTAAGGCAATATATGTTCAAGAAAGAATACATGCGTTTTGAGATTCAACCCGGTGAGTCAATTGACGACCTTTTTGCTCGCTTTTAATAAAATTCTCAGCAACTTGCGTAGTGTCAATGTTAACTTTTCAGATGCTGAAAATGCTAGACAATTGTTAGGAGCATTAGATATGTCAATTTGGGAGATGAAAGTTACATCTATTCGTGAATCTACTGTCATGAGTTCTCTTACTTTAGACGTGCTTTATTCTAAATTGAAAACTCATGAAATTGACATCATCTCACGTAAAAACCCCAACAAGTCTATTGCATTTGTTTCACAACGTGACATGTCTAGTTCTAGTCAATCATCATCTAGTGGTGCACTCTCTTTGCTGTCCTCTCTAACCCTTGAACAGATTGAAGAGTTTCCAGAGGAGGAGCTTGCACTCATCTCTACTCGGTTCTCAAAAGCATTGCAAAATATGAGAACTAGAAGGAGAGGAAGCTCCGGACCTCAACGATGTTTTGAATGTGGTAAGACAGGACATTTTCGTACGGAGTGCCCTAACCTTTCAGGTCCGACTTCACGTGAAGAAAAGCAAACAAGGCCGAAGAAATCGTTTGCAAAGAATAAGAAGAAGAAAGATTTATCAATGCGCAACATAGTGCATAGTATGATCTCTGCACTTCAAGATTTCGGCTCAAGTGATGTGGACACCGGTAGTGATGAAGATGAAGAAGCTATGGAATATGTGCTGCATGGCGAGCAAGTCAAGTTCAAGCTCCGAGGAGGCAGAACACAACAGCGACGATGAAGAGGTATGTCCCACTTGCGAAGAAATGTGTGATGCTATTTCTCGTGCCACTGTTATATTAAAGAAAAAGGATAAAAAACTTAGGAACAATGCTGTTAAAATTGAATCACTAGAATCTGAAATTAATCGTTTAAAAACTTTGATTCGTAGTGATGATTCTTGTTCCTCATGTGATTTGATTTATGAACAATTATCCTCTTTAAGAAGTGCACACGCATCTACACTTGATAAACTTGAACTTGAAATTGAAAAGAACAAAGAGCTTGCTGCACATAATGATAAAAATTTGAAAGATGCTTGTTGTTCTACAATTGATTTGCATTGTTCTTCATGTGATGATCTGAATAAGAAACTAAATGATGCTATGGATGAGATTTCTATTTTGAACAATGCTTTACGTGTGCATGAAGTTAAATATTGTTCAAATTGCAAACTAAAAGGAAAAACTTCATGTGAAAACTGCTTTGATCTGTCCAATAAACTTAATGACATGCATAGGACACTAGATTGGTTTTCTAATGCAAATAAGAACCTAAACTTGCTGCTGAATTCTTCCAAGTCTTGTAATGATAAAACTGGTTTAGGTTTTAATTCTCATGCTCATGCTAAGGCACACCCACCTAAAGTTGTAAAGTCATTAGGAAGCGGTTTGATTCAAACAGCTCCTAGACAAAAAGAGGTGATTTTCAAATCTGCAGGAGTACTGTCCCATTCGGGTTCTAATAAACGTGTTTCTTGCTCATCTAGACATGATAATAAGGTTATTTTTCATTGTACCTACTATGGTAGAGATGGTCATGTCATGGATTTTTGTTATAGACTAGCTAAACACGATAAGAAACAAAGAATACTTGCTAGATCACATAACAACCAAGCAAAATCTGCTAGACCGAATGTTCGGAGCTTGCAACCTGCTGTAATGAGTCAAAAACTTGCTCCCGGACCTACTGTTTTTTGTGCTACATATAACACATCTTCTAAGTCAGTAGTTGGGAACAAAAATTTTCGATGTTTGGCTCATAAACCTGCTGTACCTTCTCAGCTTTCGCGTGTTATTCCTGCTGGACGTCGTGTGACTCAGTACTGGATTCCTAAAAGTCTTTTAACTAACCCCAGTATTGAGTCATCGACGTATTGTGCTGCTGTGTAGGTTTCACGTTTGAGGCAGGAGAACATTTGGATTGTGGATTGAGGTTGCTCATGCCACATGACCGGTGTCGAAGTGTTCGGTCGACACTTCCCCCGGGCCTGCACTAGGCAGCCCGCGGAGGTTCTTTTTTCGGTGGGGCTAGTCCCTTGCGGAGAGCTTGCGCGTATGGACGAGTTAGTGAGAGCTTTACACGGTGAGTTTTACGTGGTTCAGGCCGCCGGAGCGTAGAACCCTACGTCCACGGCGAGCTATGGAGCTCGCTGTATTGCTTGCTGCTCAGAACCGGAGTCCTGAGCTTGGGGGTGAGTTACAGCTTGGGTGTGAATGGCTAGCATATGAGTTGCAGAGGTGCGAACCCTTGCTATCGTCGCCTACCCGAGTCTTTTATAGTCCAAGACTCGGGTGGCTTACAAGGGGGGCCCGGGACCCGACAGGTGGTCCCGGGGAGATTGTCTGTCATCTACCGTATCTGCAGTTATGCCGGTAGTTGTCTCTGACGAAGGCTTCTGAGTCTTCGTCTTGCAGCCCTGCCCATGCCGCATGCTAGTCGTAGTGGATGATGACGGCGGGGGTGTAAAAGCCCAAGAAAAGGGATTTGTAAAAAAACTTTTCTTCATCTCACAACACCACAATTTTCATTGTGGGCACCTTAGGAAATGTTGTGAAAAGCAGGTAACCTCCATCAAAAGAGTGATTAGAGGGGAGAGTCTTCACTTTCACAAAGTAGGGTTTATACACATATGATCACACAATGAGGAATTCAAAACTGTTGTGTCCAAACTATTGTTTGCAGCAGCTAACACAAGGATCAAGTGGCATATTTGGATTCCTTAGGTCCAAATTAGTGGGGAGGCAAAGTTTCATTAATTTTGAAAAGTCTTGCTGCCCATTTTTCCAAAGGAAATCAAATGGGCAAAGAATTCAAATGAATATTTGAATTTGCATGGAATTTGTCCAAACTTGTCAAATGAGCTCAGTTTCCAATTTTCAAACAACTGGGTTGGATAATTGTCAAACTTTGGAGATATTTTGAGGAAAAGAGGTACTGAGTTGTGGGGCCCACATGTCATAGGAATGAGTATACTTAACACTTAAGTTTCTCTCTGGACTTCACTCCACCGAGGTGTAACCCCGGGGCGACACCGAGCGGCCGCCCCCGTCGACCGAGGCTCCACCTCCTGCTCCCATTTCACGCTGGCCTGCTCCTTATCCCGGAAACCGGCTGCAGCACGTTGCCATCTTCGCTTTGATCGCGCGCTAGCTGTTCTTCCCACGCGCAAACAGCAATCGGCGCTCACCGCCGCACTCCTTTCTCCCCGATCGCCGGCCTCAACCAAACCTCGGTTGTGCGCACCGGCAGTACAGAAAAGCAGCGCCTGTGCCTGCTCTACCACACCAGCCCCGCAACCCCAGAGGCCCTAGCCTGTGACGCGCACAATTCGGCAAACGGCGCCGAGAAAACAGAGCTGTCCGGCGGAGAACCGAAGCTGGTCTCACGTGGACAGACCCACCCAGAGCTTCTCAGGCCCGAGCTAGAGCACCCTCGGATGCGCTGGTAGCCCCTGATGCTCGTCCCCGAGGCTCAAGCCATGAGATGATCTACTAGGCTCGAATTTGGGAAAAGATCGCCGTCGGGCACCATCCGACCTTCTGATACGGTAATACCAAATTCGATCGTCCCTCTTGTTCTTAGGCCGTGAAACCTTGCACACAGGACCGCCACTAACCGGCGATCAGTAGTCCTTCACAACCCTAGTTGGAAATATGCACGTAGACCGCATGAAATCCAGAATTTCTGACCTCAAACGCGGAGGAGGTTTCGGGTGCACGGTGAGGCACCATTAGCCGCCGGTCCCGAGCAGTTCTGAGGCTAGGTCGAGCATCCCTTTGGTCCACTGGTGCTGTAGCGCCGTTCCACCGAGGTCTGGGCAGGCTAGGGTGACCGGGCGACGTTGCCGAACCAGTCCAGAGACGCCGCACCGTGGCCAGCTAGGTTAGAGCCATCGCCGACCGGGGAAGAGTGTTCCATCGTGTTCAGCACGGGAAATTAGGCCCTAGCGGCGAGGGAGAGCTCGGGGGATGGCCGGGAGGCCGGAATCCGTCGAACTCCGGCGAGCCCGGCGGCGCGCAGGCGCGGGTGGCCGGAGGTAGAAGACGACCGGTGGGTCCCGCCCGTCAGCGACGGTTTTTCAAATATTTGATCAGCTGTGGCGCAGGGATCTGGTGTGGAGGCGCGGGAAATAACCTGTAGCCTCGTGTGGCTTGCCCCGACGCGTGACACCTGTCCCCGGACCCACAGCCAGTATTTGAACATTTTGGGGAATTTCAATTTTTAGTTCAAACTTTGAATAGCTACAACTTTGGGTAGGAGAATCCAAAAATTGTGAAACAAATTTCGTTGGATTCCTCTGATAGAGTACTATCCAAATGTAGAACCCAATTTGTATGAAACCCTTTAATTAATTCTGGAAAATTCTTTAAAGCTTTTCAGCAAAAGAATTTTAGAGGGAGTTTGGTTCATCCAAAAGTCCCCAAATTTTGCCAGAATGTTCTTTAGGACATTAGTAAACCCCTGTAAAAGTTTCAGACCATTTGGAGGGGATTTGGTCAGAGCAATTCAAATTGGAAGGTGCTGTGTTCATTTGAATACAGAAACATTTTCAGAGAATTTCCAAAACTTGGAAATTCAATTCTGGGCAAACCTTGACTCCAAAAATGCTAGGAAAATTCATGCAAACTCTATGAGCTATAATAGAAATTGTAGTTCATTAAGTTGAGCATGAACAGGGGTATTACCTCAGAATTAATTCTTCCTTGCTGATTTGCCAAGAGAATTATTCTGAGCAAACCACTCCATGAAAAGTGCTAATGTTTGGTCCAGAGAGTTTTCTTGTGACAAGGAACTCACACAAAAATTCTCAGCTCTATTGGAGCTCTAGATCACCCCTGTTCTGTTTTACCCACTTAAGGGATTAAGATGAAAAAGGGGGAAAAAAACCACTTAGCACTTAACCATGTGACTAAGTCCAAGCCAAACCACCAACACCAGTTCATATTTAAATTCTTAAACAAAGTTCCAGGTGTTAGAGGCTGGTTATTAGAACTAATAGTAGAGGTCTTACTCTAAAACTCACATTTGCATCTAAATTAACATGTAGTATTTCATTAACGTGTAGCCGTTGAAGAAGAGACTCCGGAAGTGCTGGACTTCCTTCTTCCGGGCGAAGAGCTAACTCCTGACCAGCAGCAACAAGGCAAGCCCCGGTTTGCATTAACCCTTTTTAAAAGTTTTACTTTGTATACATGTGTCATATGAAGTATGTATGTGCATTAGGTATCGGATGAATGAAACCCCACTTGCATAACCAAAGTTTCCTAAAAGAGTGAGGGTAGTGTCAAGGACCTCGAGTAGACAGGCTATGCTTAATGAGTCATAGGACTTCGGTACAAGTCGAGTAGTTGGAATCTACTCGCGAGATAGGCTGGGGACACACGGGTTCGGTTGAGTGATGTGAGATCACTTTAGTAATGAAAATGAGACTAGGCAGGGGCTAGGGCGCAGCAAGAGAGAGTCTTGTGTGCGCAGCCCTGTCCGTGTCGATTGAGGACCGATCCGTGTGCGGCCCTGCTGAACAAGTATTGAACGTACCGAAGGCATATCGGATATATGGGCCCCGATAAACCGATGTAGCCTAAACCTCCGGGCGTCGAGGCATAGCACACCGATTTATAGGTGTAGGTTGAGGGCAGCAAGGTGGAAATCTGCCAACGGGCATAGAGAGATGCTCCGTGTGGAGAACCTCCTGCTCGTTTCGGTGCGACCGGTTCGACGTTTGGGCTGTTGGGTGAAAGGTTGTCCCGTACGACATCGAGTGAGCGTGCTGTGCAGCTCCACGGGTGGGCGTACGTGACGTGCTCTTTGGGTTTTCCCTGCAGGTGTATATCGAGTCGATTCGCCGTCCCTCGCGGTGACGAGTACTGCTTGTTCACTGCGTCGTAACGTAGACTAATGGATGAAATATGTTGATTCAATGATGCTGATTGATATAATTGTATTGCTACATGTGTGCCACCAAATACTGCTTACTAAATTTCAGATTTCATGAACTGTTAACTTGTTGCTAAAAGATGAACTAAGGATGAACTTGTAGGCGTGTCGTTTTGCTGAAATGTTACTATCCTATGTCCATTGTACACCTCATGTAGAGTTTCATGCTTAGGTGAGTCGGTTAAGCCTTGCTGAGCCTTTGTGCTCACGGTTGCTGCTTAAGTGTTTTTCAGGTGAGGAGCCACCCACGGACTCGGAGTACGAGTCCACCGGCGAGGGTTACCCTCCGTCGGGGACCACGGCTGAGTGGGAGCCGTACACGCCGCGCTGAGCTGAGACGTGCAGCTAGTGTGGGTTGCCCTAGGGCTGGGCAACCGACTTTTGCTAAATAGGCGGGCGTGAGTTGTATAGTGTAGTCTTCCGCTGTGTAATAGAACAATAGTTGTAACTGAAGTTTGTACCTGTTTGTACAGTTTCAGCTGTTTTTCCCATGTAATATATTGCGTTCTTATGACGTGTGCTGTCGGGTGTCGCATCGCGCGGCACCACCCTCTGCGATCCTGGATGAGCGGATTCCGGTCCGCCACAGCCTGGTATCAGAGCCGCAGTGGGGATAGCACAGTACTAAAGGACTGCATTATGGGAAAAGCTTAGGTATACGGTGAGGATTCGGTAGTTGCCCAAGTAAGGACTATATTAGCTTAGTTACTTAAAGTGGCAAAGACTAACTTATGTGTTATAATTCTGAATTTCAATTATGTAACGACGCACCTACGCTCTGGTAAGTATGGTAAGGAACGCCACCGAAAGCGGTTCAATTTCGGTTAGCTCTCCCTGACGAGGAACGTGGTTCAGGGATTGATCTCACAGCTCGGTGTGAGATGTCAATATGAAGCTCTTGGACTCTTCATGTCCCTGAGTTCATATGAAACGCTGATCCCTAGCGTGCATTAGGCAAGTAAGTGGAGACCCCATCGCGTGGTCAGTAACGCGAGAGTGTGTTCGTCTGGAAATAACCCAGGAGGACATACGCAGCGCTTGCCATCGGCGTGCCCTGCAGGGCAGTAGGTGGTATCTGTTGGGTTGATAACATTCCCAACCGTGACGACCCGTTCATGACATACTCGGGTTCCCCGTCGTGTGGTGTTGAAACACGATCACGTGCCTTGAGACGTGACTTAGCTCAAGGACGGCCGTATGGAAATGATACGGGCGTTTGTATTTACTTTCAAATATGGAACTGCCTGAAATGAATAACCATTGAGTGCACCATTATTGTGTGGTTTTCTGCAGGTACTAACCACGTATGTATCCGTGTAGAAAACGTGTGCGAGAGACCGTTTAGTGCCACATTTGAGACGTATATGCCGGTATGATCCGGATAGGATTTTCTTTTGTGAGGAACGTAGTATCGAGATATGGTAGGCATATGCATGAGAATAATGATAACAAGGAATTAAAATCTATAGGTTCAACATTTAGGACCCTGGTTGGGTATAAGAATGGGATAGTGGAGCAGTATAGCCAAAAGTATGAAAAGCAGAGTGCTCTGTTTTGGACAGCAGGTTTGCTGATCTTCAACAGGGCATAACTCACAGGTCTTTTAGCCCAGGGAGGTGTGCTATATAGTTCTGGAAAGGTATTCAAGTACTCCACAACTTTGTTGTAGACTTCCAGAGCTGAAACTCGCCTTGAGATGGCTGAAATCCCAGAGGAATATAAACTGTCCAGAACCAGGGCAGAGTAAAACATCCTCTGAACTGATCTGTTTTTCAAACATAACTCCCAGTAGAAAAATCTAAAATTGTCATATAATCCATCCTTAGAAAGAGTAGAAGATGTTTGACATCTTTGCAATTCAAAGTTTCCTGAAATTTCAGCACAGAATTTAGTGGATATCAGGATTGGAAACAGCCACTTCCAAGGGAGGTGCTGTTAAAATTCTTCCAGAAATTCTGCTAACTTTGAATTAGCATAACTTTTTAATCAAAGCTGATCTGGGGGCAAATGAGTACTTGTTGGAAAGATACTAAAGTTAACTTTAACTTTGGTATTCAACTTGAGTCATGAAAATGCACAGAACCAGATCAAAACTTGGAATAGGTAGCAACTGGTCATTCTGACAGAAGAATGACAGTTGAGCTCATTGGAGAGGGTGTTGTACCCTAAGGGTGTGATATGTGATGACAACGCGATAGTAATGTCTCGTAGTGACCAAACCTAGTTATGTTGAGCTTCCAAAGTGGAGGTTCATCAAGTTGGATTAAACTAGCTGGTGTTTGGTCTGGTAATGGTGTAGCTTGTGCAAAGTTATTACATTATCGGCTTACGAGATATATCGCATGTTTTTGTTGTCATAATATTTTTACGCCCATTATAATGGAACTGCATGCAAGTGTTGCGGGACTGATGTTATTGTCGTATGATTGCAGATGGTTCGCACTAGGACCACGCACGAGGTTGGTGGCTCTAGCCAAGGTGGAGGCGATGACTCCCAGCCACCGGCCTACGACAGCACCCCGCAGCAGCAGCCACCACCGCCGCCTCCGCTTACTCTAGCGGATGTGATAGCGGCATTGGTGGGAGGTCGTGAGGAGCAGACCGACCTGCTCCGCACGATCGTGCAGAATACGTCCCAGGCGGGAGGACGTCAAGAGCGAGGGCCTCGTGAGCCCCGCGAAGTGTCGTACTCGGATTTCATGAGTACGCACCCTCCAGTGTTCACCGAAGCTGAAGAACCACTGGAGGCGGACAACTGGCTGCGGACTATCGAGTCCAAGTTCGGGCTGCTCCAGTGTACGGAGCGGCAGAAGACGCTGTTCGCAGCACAGCAGCTCCACGGTGCCGCTGGTGCGTGGTGGGCGAATTATGTCGCCTCACGTCCGGCTGGCCATGCCGTGGAATGGCAAGAGTTCCGGGAGGCGTTCCGCGCCTATCACATTCCTCCCGGAATAATGAAGAGAAAGTTCCAAGAATTTTTGGAACTGAAGCAGGGCGGGAGGAGTGCCCACGACTACTCCCGTGCCTTCAACCATCTGGCGCAGTATGCGTCAGACTACATCTCCACGGAGGAGAAGAAGAGGGAGCACTTCTATCGGGGGTTACACCCCGAAATGAAGACCCACCTCGTACAGTGGAACCGCGGCACATTCAACGACTTAGTCAATGCCGCCATCATGCAAGAGGACGCTCAGCGGGAGTTAGCAGCTGAGCAGAGGAAGCGTAGCGCTCCACCTAGCAGCGGTGGGAGTGGCGCTCCCCAGAAGTACCGTATGGTGTATCGGACACCATCCGGGCAGCAGTGGCAACCACCAGCGCGACCGCAACGGTTCGGGGGACGTCCCTTTCAGGCACCTCCGTTCCGTCCGCCGATGCCACCACCAAGACAGCAGCAGCAGCAGACGGTACCCCGGGCGTTTCCACCGCCACAACGCGCCCCAGGTTTCCGCCCACCGATCAGCGGGGGACCGCCCCGTTTCACCTGCTTCACGTGTGGCCAGGCGGGCCACTTTGCGAAGGACTGTCCCCAGGGGCAGCAGAGCAGCGGACAAGCCCAGTTTCAGGGCGGTGCTCGAGGCCGACCTCCGGCGAAGAAGGTTGGTCAGCGGACTGGGGGTGTCCGCAACCTCGACAATGAGGACGCCCCAGAGGGAGACAACGTGCTGGCGGGTACGTTTACTCTCAACCATCAAGCCATCGTCATATTATTTGATTCTGGTGCAACCCACAGCTTTATAAGTGCATCCTATGTGGCTAAACACCAATTGCAAGTCTTCCCAACCGACTGCACTTATATGATATGCTCACCGGGAGGGAAGATTTCAGCTAATATGATGATTCCAAAGGCACCTCTGTGCTTAGGTGGGAAACTATATCCCACCACCTTGATAATCCTTATGGGACAAAAGATTGATGCAATCTTAGGGATGTCATGGCTGCAATACCATGGCGCTGTCCTAGAGACTCGGACCCGGACGGTCCACTTAAATTCTCCATTCCACCGTCCGCATTCCATGATGTTAGACACGCCAGTCCGGGAAGTTTTAGCAATTAATAATGTTGAAGTTCTCAAGTTAGAAGACATCCCCGTAGTCCGGGAGTATCCTGATGTGTTCCCGGATGATCTTCCGGGCATGCCACCTGAGCGGGATGTCGAGTTCAAGATTGAACTTGCACCCGGGACTACGCCCATATCACGGAGACCATACAAGATGGCTCCAAATGAGCTGGCGGAACTGAAAGAACAGCTCAATGATCTGTTGAGCAAGGGTTTCATTAGGCCGAGTTCCTCGCCTTGGGGATGCTCGGCGCTATTCGTGAAGAAAAAGGATGAGACCCTGAGGCTGTGTGTGGATTACCGGCCGCTCAACGCCGTCACTATCAAGAATAAGTACCCACTGCCCCGTATTGACATCTTGTTTGATCAACTGGTGGGGGCAAGTGTATTCTCAAAGATGGACCTTCGCTCTGGATATCACCAGATCAAGATCCGGGCGGAGGATATCCCGAAGACGGCGTTCTCGACGAGATACGGCTTATACGAATATCTCGTCATGTCCTTTGGTCTCACAAATGCTCCAGCCCATTTCATGTATCTCATGAACTCGGTGTTCATGCCGGAGCTGGACAAGTTCGTGGTAGTGTTCATCGACGACATCTTGGTTTACTCCAAGACCGAAGCTGAACATGCCGAACACTTGCGGATCGTTCTTCAACGATTGCGAGACCACAAACTCTACGCCAAGTTCAGCAAATGCGAATTTTGGATCAGCCAAGTGCCATTCTTGGGACATATCATCTCAGCTGAAGGCATTGCGGTTGACCCAAGTAAAATCGAGCAAGTGTTGAAATGGAAAGCTCCCACTTCAGTTCATGAAGTCAGAAGCTTCCTCGGGTTAGCGGGATACTACCGGAGATTCATTCCAAGCTTCTCCAAGCTCGCTAAGCCGATGACAGAGTTGCCGAAGAAAGGGACAAAATATGTTTGGAACACGGCGTGTGAAGGAGCGTTCCGAACACTGGTGAAGCATCTCACAACAGCCCCGGTATTAGCTCAGCCGGATACAACAAAGCCCTTCGACGTGTGTTGTGACGCGTTCGGTATTAGGCTCGGCTGCGTGTTGATGCAGGAAGGACGTGTGGTCGCTTATGGCTCACGCCAACTTCGGAACCATGAGCAGCACTACCCGACTCACGATCTTGAACTTGCTGCCGTGGTATTGGCGCTAAAAATGTGGAGGCACTATCTCCTGGGGAACTTGGTGCATCTCTACACCGACCACAAGAGCTTGAAATACATTTTCACCCAGAAGGAGCTGAACATGAGGCAGAGGAGGTGGTTAGAACTGATCAAAGATTATGAGATTGAGATCCATTACCACCCCGGCAAGGCGAATGTGGTTGCCGACGCGCTGAGTCGGAAATCGCATGTCCATCACCTCACCATTACACCGGTAGAGGAGGAAGAGCCAAGTTTATACTTGGTTCCTTATGGGTCGCTGTACAACCTTGCCCTCATCCCTACTATTAGGGAGGACATCATTGCAGCTCAGAAAACGGATAAAGGCATGGCACATCTCCGGAGACGGATAGACAATGGAGAAATTAAATGTTTCCGGAAAGATGATGAGGGGACGCTGTGGTTCAATGACCGCATAGTCGTACCCCGGGATATGGAATTGAGGAAAAAGATCCTCGATGAAGCTCACTTGTCCAAATACTCCATTCATCCGGGCAGCAACAAAATGTACCAAGATTTGAAAAAGAAATTTTGGTGGACACGGATGAAGCGGGAGGTAGCTAAGTACGTATCCGAGTGCGATACGTGTAGACGAGTGAAAGCTGATCATATGAAGAAATCAGGGCTGCTGCAACCCCTGAAGATCCCGGCATGGAAATGGGAAGATGTGAGCATGGATTTCATTGTGGGGTTACCCCTAACAGCCAACAAGCATGATTCCATATGGGTAATCGTTGATCGGTTAACCAAGACGGCTCACTTCATTCCGGTGAATACACGTTACAATGCCGGCAAATATGCGGAGCTATACATAGCGAAGATTCTATGCCTATACGGGGTACCCAAGACCATTGTCTCAGATCGAGGTGCATTATTTGTATCTCGCTTTTGGGAGCAGCTACACGCTGCATTGGGTACTAAGTTGATCAGGAGCTCCGCCTATCACCCTCAGACCGATGGTCAGACAGAAAGGGTGAATCAAGTCCTGGAAGACATGTTGAGAGCATGTGCCATCCACCATGGTAGGAACTGGGATGATCACCTACCATTGGCGGAATTCTCGTACAACAACGGTTATCAGGCGAGTATCAAGATGGCACCTTACGAAGCTCTCTACGGTCGTAAATGCCGCACCCCATTAAATTGGTGCGAGTCCGGTGAAAGGGTCACATTCGGAGTTGATGTGGTGAACGACGCCGAAGAGCGCGTTCGGACAATTCAAGCCAATTTGAAGGCCGCTCAATCCCGACAGAAGAGCTACGCTGATAAGAGGCGTAGGCCGTTGCACTTTGACGTTGGGGAACACGTGTACCTCCGCGTGTCTCCAATGAAGGGCGTGCACCGATTCGGTGTGAAGGGGAAACTCGCTCCCCGTTTCATTGGACCCTACGCTATCACCGAGAAGTGTGGACCAGCAGCGTATCGACTGGAGCTACCGGCATCTCTGGCTGGTGTCCATGATATTTTCCATGTTTCGCAACTGCGAAAATGCTTGAAGCATACAACTGCTGTTCCTACCGAAGACATCGGCGAGCTGAAGCCGGATTTAACATATGATGAATATCCGGTGGGAATTCTTGATGAGAAAGCCAGGACCACGCGTAGCAGAACGTTGTGGTTCTACAAAATACTCTGTAGTAACCACACCACCGAGGAAGCGACGTGGGAGAGCGAGGAGTTCCTTCGTTCAAATTACCCGGAGTTCTTGGCTTCTCAACACGGGTAAGTCCCTATTACATCGCTATCTCTTCTTTTATAATCTCGGGACGAGATTCTTTTAAGGGGGGAGGGATGTAAAAGCCCAAGAAAAGGGATTTGTAAAAAAACTTTTCTTCATCTCACAACACCACAATTTTCATTGTGGGCACCTTAGGAAATGTTGTGAAAAGCAGGTAACCTCCATCAAAAGAGTGATTAGAGGGGAGAGTCTTCACTTTCACAAAGTAGGGTTTATACACATATGATCACACAATGAGGAATTCAAAACTGTTGTGTCCAAACTATTGTTTGCAGCAGCTAACACAAGGATCAAGTGGCATATTTGGATTCCTTAGGTCCAAATTAGTGGGGAGGCAAAGTTTCATTAATTTTGAAAAGTCTTGCTGCCCATTTTTCCAAAGGAAATCAAATGGGCAAAGAATTCAAATGAATATTTGAATTTGCATGGAATTTGTCCAAACTTGTCAAATGAGCTCAGTTTCCAATTTTCAAACAACTGGGTTGGATAATTGTCAAACTTTGGAGATATTTTGAGGAAAAGAGGTACTGAGTTGTGGGGCCCACATGTCATAGGAATGAGTATACTTAACACTTAAGTTTCTCTCTGGACTTCACTCCACCGAGGTGTAACCCCGGGGCGACACCGAGCGGCCGCCCCCGTCGACCGAGGCTCCACCTCCTGCTCCCATTTCGCGCTGGCCTGCTCCTTATCCCGGAAACCGGCTGCAGCACGTTGCCATCTTCGCTTTGATCGCGCGCTAGCTGTTCTTCCCACGCGCAAACAGCAATCGGCGCTCACCGCCGCACTCCTTTCTCCCCGATCGCCGGCCTCAACCAAACCTCGGTTGTGCGCACCGGCAGTACAGAAAAGCAGCGCCTGTGCCTGCTCTACCACACCAGCCCCGCAACCCCAGAGGCCCTAGCCTGTGACGCGCACAATTCGGCAAACGGCGCCGAGAAAACAGAGCTGTCCGGCGGAGAACCGAAGCTGGTCTCACGTGGACAGACCCACCCAGAGCTTCTCAGGCCCGAGCTAGAGCACCCTCGGATGCGCTGGTAGCCCCTGATGCTCGTCCCCGAGGCTCAAGCCATGAGATGATCTACTAGGCTCGAATTTGGGAAAAGATCGCCGTCGGGCACCATCCGACCTTCTGATACGGTAATACCAAATTCGATCGTCCCTCTTGTTCTTAGGCCGTGAAACCTTGCACACAGGACCGCCACTAACCGGCGATCAGTAGTCCTTCACAACCCTAGTTGGAAATATGCACGTAGACCGCATGAAATCCAGAATTTCTGACCTCAAACGCGGAGGAGGTTTCGGGTGCACGGTGAGGCACCATTAGCCGCCGGTCCCGAGCAGTTCTGAGGCTAGGTCGAGCATCCCTTTGGTCCACTGGTGCTGTAGCGCCGTTCCACCGAGGTCTGGGCAGGCTAGGGTGACCGGGCGACGTTGCCGAACCAGTCCAGAGACGCCGCACCGTGGCCAGCTAGGTTAGAGCCATCGCCGACCGGGGAAGAGTGTTCCATCGTGTTCAGCACGGGAAATTAGGCCCTAGCGGCGAGGGAGAGCTCGGGGGATGGCCGGGAGGCCGGAATCCGTCGAACTCCGGCGAGCCCGGCGGCGCGCAGGCGCGGGTGGCCGGAGGTAGAAGACGACCGGTGGGTCCCGCCCGTCAGCGACGGTTTTTCAAATATTTGATCAGCTGTGGCGCAGGGATCTGGTGTGGAGGCGCGGGAAATAACCTGTAGCCTCGTGTGGCTTGCCCCGACGCGTGACACCTGTCCCCGGACCCACAGCCAGTATTTGAACATTTTGGGGAATTTCAATTTTTAGTTCAAACTTTGAATAGCTACAACTTTGGGTAGGAGAATCCAAAAATTGTGAAACAAATTTCGTTGGATTCCTCTGATAGAGTACTATCCAAATGTAGAACCCAATTTGTATGAAACCCTTTAATTAATTCTGGAAAATTCTTTAAAGCTTTTCAGCAAAAGAATTTTAGAGGGAGTTTGGTTCATCCAAAAGTCCCCAAATTTTGCCAGAATGTTCTTTAGGACATTAGTAAACCCCTGTAAAAGTTTCAGACCATTTGGAGGGGATTTGGTCAGAGCAATTCAAATTGGAAGGTGCTGTGTTCATTTGAATACAGAAACATTTTCAGAGAATTTCCAAAACTTGGAAATTCAATTCTGGGCAAACCTTGACTCCAAAAATGCTAGGAAAATTCATGCAAACTCTATGAGCTATAATAGAAATTGTAGTTCATTAAGTTGAGCATGAACAGGGGTATTACCTCAGAATTAATTCTTCCTTGCTGATTTGCCAAGAGAATTATTCTGAGCAAACCACTCCATGAAAAGTGCTAATGTTTGGTCCAGAGAGTTTTCTTGTGACAAGGAACTCACACAAAAATTCTCAGCTCTATTGGAGCTCTAGATCACCCCTGTTCTGTTTTACCCACTTAAGGGATTAAGATGAAAAAGGGGGAAAAAAACCACTTAGCACTTAACCATGTGACTAAGTCCAAGCCAAACCACCAACACCAGTTCATATTTAAATTCTTAAACAAAGTTCCAGGTGTTAGAGGCTGGTTATTAGAACTAATAGTAGAGGTCTTACTCTAAAACTCACATTTGCATCTAAATTAACATGTAGTATTTCATTAACGTGTAGCCGTTGAAGAAGAGACTCCGGAAGTGCTGGACTTCCTTCTTCCGGGCGAAGAGCTAACTCCTGACCAGCAGCAACAAGGCAAGCCCCGGTTTGCATTAACCCTTTTTAAAAGTTTTACTTTGTATACATGTGTCATATGAAGTATGTATGTGCATTAGGTATCGGATGAATGAAACCCCACTTGCATAACCAAAGTTTCCTAAAAGAGTGAGGGTAGTGTCAAGGACCTCGAGTAGACAGGCTATGCTTAATGAGTCATAGGACTTCGGTACAAGTCGAGTAGTTGGAATCTACTCGCGAGATAGGCTGGGGACACACGGGTTCGGTTGAGTGATGTGAGATCACTTTAGTAATGAAAATGAGACTAGGCAGGGGCTAGGGCGCAGCAAGAGAGAGTCTTGTGTGCGCAGCCCTGTCCGTGTCGATTGAGGACCGATCCGTGTGCGGCCCTGCTGAACAAGTATTGAACGTACCGAAGGCATATCGGATATATGGGCCCCGATAAACCGATGTAGCCTAAACCTCCGGGCGTCGAGGCATAGCACACCGATTTATAGGTGTAGGTTGAGGGCAGCAAGGTGGAAATCTGCCAACGGGCATAGAGAGATGCTCCGTGTGGAGAACCTCCTGCTCGTTTCGGTGCGACCGGTTCGACGTTTGGGCTGTTGGGTGAAAGGTTGTCCCGTACGACATCGAGTGAGCGTGCTGTGCAGCTCCACGGGTGGGCGTACGTGACGTGCTCTTTGGGTTTTCCCTGCAGGTGTATATCGAGTCGATTCGCCGTCCCTCGCGGTGACGAGTACTGCTTGTTCACTGCGTCGTAACGTAGACTAATGGATGAAATATGTTGATTCAATGATGCTGATTGATATAATTGTATTGCTACATGTGTGCCACCAAATACTGCTTACTAAATTTCAGATTTCATGAACTGTTAACTTGTTGCTAAAAGATGAACTAAGGATGAACTTGTAGGCGTGTCGTTTTGCTGAAATGTTACTATCCTATGTCCATTGTACACCTCATGTAGAGTTTCATGCTTAGGTGAGTCGGTTAAGCCTTGCTGAGCCTTTGTGCTCACGGTTGCTGCTTAAGTGTTTTTCAGGTGAGGAGCCACCCACGGACTCGGAGTACGAGTCCACCGGCGAGGGTTACCCTCCGTCGGGGACCACGGCTGAGTGGGAGCCGTACACGCCGCGCTGAGCTGAGACGTGCAGCTAGTGTGGGTTGCCCTAGGGCTGGGCAACCGACTTTTGCTAAATAGGCGGGCGTGAGTTGTATAGTGTAGTCTTCCGCTGTGTAATAGAACAATAGTTGTAACTGAAGTTTGTACCTGTTTGTACAGTTTCAGCTGTTTTTCCCATGTAATATATTGCGTTCTTATGACGTGTGCTGTCGGGTGTCGCATCGCGCGGCACCACCCTCTGCGATCCTGGATGAGCGGATTCCGGTCCGCCACAGGGGGCGGCATGGGATGTCTTGTCGCTGCGTTTATTGGCTGGCGGGCTCTGACACTGCGCGCCAGTCTGTGATGCGACTGGGCGCAACGGCACCTGACAGAGGCGTGCTCCGCGTCTCCGCGTATTGGGAAGACGCGAGCTTTGAATACCTTGTACGGGAAAGGTATGGGGCGTCTTTACGCCCGCTGCCTATCGCTCGGGGGCAGGCAGCGCCATTCTGCTGGCCACGTGGCGGGGCCGGAGCCCTCCTCAGAGGAGAGGGGGGGTCCGGCCCTGCGGGACACGTGGAGCCTTCGGACCTCTCCCCGCGGAGGGGGAGGTTCGGCTTCTGTCGGCCACGTGGCGGGCCCGGAGCTCCTCTCTGAGGAGAGGGAGGTCCGGCCCCGCCGGATACGTGGCACCTTCGGACCTCTCTCCCGCGGAGGGGGAGGTCCGGCCTCTGTATGCCACATGGCAGGCCCGGAGCTCTCCTCTGAGGAGAGGGAGGTCCCGCCCCGCCGGACGCGTGGCGCCTTCGGAGCTCTCCCTGCGGAGAAGGGCGAGATCCTTATGCATTTTCCCCTGTGCGCAGGGGTACCCCATATTGCGGGTACCGACAGTGGCCCCCGGGCTCTCCTCGGGGGAGGTAACGAGCCCGAGGTGAGGCCTTCTCCTACCCGGGCACTTTCTTGTCTTGAGTACTCCTTGTGCAGGCAGGGTCTTGACGGCTTCGGAGTTCAGCCTCTTAGGAGAGGGTGAAGCCTGGCATCGGAGCTCAGCCCGGCTGTGGCGGCGGAGGTCCGGAAGTCATCGGAGCTCAGGTCCACGAAGGGCGTGAGGTCTGGCATCAAGGCTCGCCTCTGAAAGGAGGGCCAGGGCTGGCATCAGAGCTCGGCCCAGCTGTGGGGGCGGAGGTCCGGAAGTCATCGCAACTCAGGCTAGCAAAGGGCGTGAGGTCCGGCATCAGCGCTCGCCTCTGAAAGGAGGGCGAGGGCTGGCCTCAGAGCTCGGCCTGGCTGTGGAGGCGGAGTCCGGAAGTCATCGGAGCTCAGGCCAGCGAAGGGCGTGAGGTCCGGCGTCAGCGCTCGCCTTTGAAAGGAGGGCGAGGGCTGCCCTCGGAGCTCGGCCTGGCTGTGGAGGCGGAGTCCGGAAGTCATCGAAGCTCAGGCCAGCGAAGGGCGTGAGGTCCGGCGTCAGCGCTCGCCTCTGAAAGGAGGGCGAGGGCTGGCCTCGGAGCTCGGCCTGGCTGTAGAGGCGGAGTCCGGAAGTCATCGGAGCTCAGGCCAGCGAAGGGCGTGAGGTCCGGCATCAGCGCTCGCCTCTGAAAGGAGGGCAAGGGCTGGCATCGGAGCTCGGCCCAGCTATGGGGGCGGAGGTCTGGAACTGCTCTGTGGTCCCCCTTTCCTGTCCCTTAGTCTCATTTGGCTTACTGTCCCACGGGGCTTGGGTAATCCAGTGCACTTGGTCCCGGAGGTCTGGCCCCAGCCCCAGTCAGGGTGTAACCGTCCGGCCCCCTGGTACTCAGACCGTAGCGCCGGGGGGCAGAGTGCGCATGCTTTGGGTGCAAGACAGGGCAAAGCAAGGATCTTGACCCCCCGGTCTAGCGTAGGTCTTTTCTCGGAGGAGACCAACTGGCGGTACAGTATCCTTACAGGGGGAGATCCAAAAGGCCACCGGGCCTCTGGCAGGTACCCCAAGCACTACCGCCTTCGGCAGGACGGCAAATATCGACTATGCATGAGAGCAGGAAAGAGGAACCGAGTGTACAATGGACGCACACTGTCTAGAGCGTGGGGAGGTGTTCATATAAATTAATGCGTAATTTAAATAAACACCTAAGTAAGCATGGTGAACTTACTGGGGTGGCGTCGGAGCGCCTGTCTTCACGCAGAGCGGGTCATGCGTGGCTTCGTCGTACGTCGGACACGGGGGGACCCCCATGGCGATCTCAGGGGGAAGCACGGCTTCGGCCCCGCATACCATGTGGAAGGGTAGTTCCCGTGACCCGGCCCTGGGATGTCCGGCTGGCCCTCGACATGGAGGAGCCGGTACCCCCCGACGGCTTTGGGTGCGCGTCTGCACCGGTTGTGTGGGTCTGCTTGGCGTGGACCTGGCACGCATTGCATCCCTAACCGGTTTGACGGCGTCCAGGTGGCTCTCGGTCAGTAGGAGCCATGCCGGGTGGCTTAACCGACCAGCGTGCGGGACGATGAGTGTTCCCAGCACTCGCCTCCTTGGACTACTGCGAGCTATTCGCAGCCTTCCTCCTGGGTTATGCACCGCAATAGGATGTCGTGGCGCCACGCCAGTAAAGATACCAGCGCGTAGCACTTAGCCATCCGCACCACCTGTTCAGCGAATGCACATTCATCAGGAAGGATGTCCTTCAAGGAGTCCCGGACCTCCGTGGTCCATGCATCGGGACTACTTGAGATTCTGGATCTTGAGCCCTGGGTTGCACGGAGTCTCCAGTGACGCTTACGATCCTTTGGCGGCATCCATGGCCGCCGGGACTGCCTAGCTTCGAGGCACTGGTTCATCCCCCTTCGCCCGTCTCGGCGGGCCGGGCTGTGGACCGCAGCAACGTCCTCTCGAAGACTCCTTCGGGCGCAGGGGCTCCGATGGAGGCCTTCGTTGAGAGGTCGTCAGCTGCGGCCTTGCCAGCGCGCGGTACATGGCGCAGGTCCAAGGCAAGGAAGTCTTTCTCCAACATCCGCACGTGGAGCAGATAAGCAGCTAGCTGTGGGTCATTGTAGGGGCATTCACCCTTAACTTGCTTGATAACTAGCTGGGAGTCGCCCTGCGCCAACAACTGGCGAGCGCCCAGAGACAGGACTGTCTTTTAGGCCAAATATGAGTGCTTCATACTCTGCCATGTTGTTGGTCGCCTTGGAATTGAGATGCACCATGTACCCAGACTGCTCCCCCGATGGCATGAGAAGCAGTACGCCGGCACTGGCCCCCTGATTTTGCGAGGAGCCGTCAAAGAAGAGCGTCCAGTGAGGCCCGGTGAAGACCGGAGCTCGGTACATTGGTTCACCGTCTTCGCGGCCCCCTGGGTCAGCCTTCGTTGGCGCCCACTCAGCCACAAAGTCAGCTAGTGCTTGGCTCTTGGCTGTCTGACGTGGTTTGGAGCTCAGCTTGAACTCCGCCATCTTCGGGCTGTCTTCCGGCTTCAGAAGCTGGCAGTGAGTGCCAATTCCGCCCTTCGGCTGCTCTGGCGCACTTGTCCGCCAGGCTGAAGAGCTCAGAGGCATCGCAGACCTCTCTGGTCGCAAGCTTCTCAAGCATCTTCTCGTCCCGGACACCCTGCCGGAACGCTACCACCACAGAAACACTTCGAATGTGCGGGATGGTGTTGCGTACCTCGGAGAACCGCTGGATGAAGGAGCGCAGTGACTCCCCAGGTTGTTGCTTGATGGCGTGGAGGTCAAGCTCCGTGCCGGGACGGGTGTAGGAGCTGCCGAAGTTGGCGATGAACTGCCGGCAGAGCTCTCCCCAGGAAGTTATGGAACCCTAAGGGAGGTTCATTAGCCAAGACCGGGCTGGGCCGGTCAAGGCGACGGGGAAGTAGTTGGCCATGACAGCCTCATCCCCTCCTGCAGCAAGTACGGCGGTGGAGTAGATCTGGAGGAACTCCGGCGGGTTGACGTTGTCGTCGTACTTTTCGGGCAGTTGCGGCCGAAACTTGCGCGGCCACCTCGCGAAGCGAAGGTGGGGCGCCAGGGCCACACATCCTGCTCCTATTGCTGCAGGTGTTGGCGCCGCGAACGCTTGGTTCGCCGCTGGCACAGTGTACCCCGGTATGGGCAAGGCTGCTCCATAGACCGAGGGCGCCGTTTGCAGGGCATATGATTGTGGCATATGCTGCGCGGCGTACGCCTGGGGCAGAGCTCGCGTGGCGAAGATCTGCCCTTCAGGCTGGGTCGAGGCCGACGTCATGCCGTCGCCAGCCCCTTGGATGCGACGCCTTTCTCGATGTCGCTCGAGGAACACTTGGGCATCTTGGCCCAAGTGGCATCGCTCCAGCTCTGCCCTCAGGTTCGTTGACGGAAGCCTGGTGGAGCTGGAGTCCGCCGTCTGCCCGTCAACCGTTGGCGTGCGCAACAGCGACATAGCCGGTTGGTCGGAGCGTCGTCCCTGCCGAAGTCGAGGGTTTGTGGCGGCGACGGCGAGACGGTCTACCTCGTGAATCCACTGCTGGGTCACTGCCCGATGCGCGTCCCCAGCAGGCGGATTGTGCAGTAGCGCTCTTGCTGCAGCTAGCGCACCCCCGCCGGGTACGCCCAGCGCTACTGAAGACCTGACGCTGGTTGGAGCCTGCATTGCCGGGGTCGGCGCTGCCAGAGCCGGCTGCTGGCTCCCAGCTTGCGCAGACACACTCCGTCCTGAGTGTGTCGACATGTACTCCCCCCTGGTCACGGTTCGCCGCGAACGCGGGGGAGGAGAGTTTGCCGCTGAAGGAAGCTTGGTCATCTTCATTGGCGTGCGCATCAGCAACACAGCCGGTTGGCCGGAGCGTCGTCCCCGCCGAAGTCGAGGGTTTGTGGCGGCGACAGCGAGACGGTCTACCTCGCGAACCCACTGCTGGGTCGCTGCCTGAGGCGCGTCCCCAGCAGGCGGATTGTGAAGTAGTGCTCTTTCTGCAGCTAGCGCACCCCCGCCGGGTACGCCCAACGCTACTGAAGACCTGACGCTGGTTGGAGCCTGCATTGCCGGAGTCGGCGTTGCCGGAGTCGGCTGCTGGCTACCAGCCTGTGCCGACACACTCCGTCCTGAGTGTGTCGACATGTACTCCCCGCTGGTCACGGTTCGCCGTGAACGCGGAGGAGGAGAGTTTGCCGCTGAAGGAAGCTTGGTCATCTTCGTCGGCGGAAACTCGTCGCACAAGGGAAAAAGCCCCCCTACCTGGCGCGCCAAATGTCGAAGTGTTCGGTCGACACTTCCCCCGGGCCTGCACTGGGCAGCCCGCGGAGGTTTTTTTTTCGGTGGGGCTAGTCCCTTGCGGAGAGCTTGCACGTATGGACGAGTTAGTGAGAGCTTGACACGGTGAGTTTTACGTGGTTCAGGCCGCCGGAGCGTAAAACCCTACGTCCACGGCGAGCTATGGAGCTCGCTGTATTGCTTGCTGCTCAGAACCGGAGTCCTGAGCTTGGGGGTGAGTTACAGCTTGGGTGTGAATGGCTAGCGTATGAGTTGCAGAGGTGCGAACCCTTGCTATCATCGCCTACCCGAGTCTTTTATAGTCCAAGACTCGGGTGGCTTACAAGGGGGGCCCGGGACCCGACAGGTGGTCCCGAGGAGATTGTCTGTCATCTACCGTATCTGCAGTTATGCCGGTAGTTGTCTCTGACGAAGGCTTCTGAGTCTTCGTCTTGCAGCCCTGCCCATACCGCATGCTAGTCGTAGTGGATGATGACGGCGGGGGCGGCATGGGATGTCTTGTCGCTGCGTTTATTGGCTGGCGGGCTCTGACACTGCACGCCAGTCTGTGATGCGACTGGGCGCAACGGCACCTGACAGAGGCGTGCTCCGCGTCTCCGCGTCTTGGGAAGACGCGGGCCTTGAATACCTTGTATGGGCAAGGTATGGGGCGTCTTTACGCCCGCTGCCTATCGCTCGGGGGCAGGCAGCGCCATTCTGCTGGCCACGTGGCGGGCCCGGAGCCCTCCTCAGAGGAGAGGGGGGTTCTGGCCCTGCGGGACACGTGGAGCCTTCGGACCACTCCCCGCGGAGGGGGAGGTTCGGCTTCTGTCGGCCACGTGGCGGGCCTGGAGCTCCTCTCTGAGGAGAGGGAGGTCCGGCCCCGCCGGATACGTGGCACCTTCGGACCTCTCTCCCGCGGAGGGGGAGGTCCGGCCTCTGTATGCCACGTGGCGGGCCCGGAGCTCTCCTCTGAGGAGAGGGAGGTCCGGCCCCGCCGGACGCGTGGCGCCTTCGGAGCTCTCCCTGCGGAGAAGGGCGAGATCCTTATGCATTTTCCCCTGTGCGCAGGGGTACCCCATATCGCGGGTACCGACAACTGGTAACAAAGAATGGTTCTCCTCTCTCTCTTTTGTGTCATGTGTAGAAAATGTTACTTTCGCCGATAACTCTTCTACTCCCATAATTGCTAAAGGTTCGGTTAGAGTAAACAATCTGTACACTTTGAAAGATGTGGCACTTGTTAAAAATTTGAAATACAACTTGCTTTCGGTTTCACAATTGCTAGATGAAAATCTAGAGGTTAGCTTTGCTAAAAATTGCTGCAAGGTTGTAGATTCAAAAGGTGAGCTTTTGTTTAACATGTCTAGGTTTGGAAGAGTTTCTAAAGCTTATTTTGATTTGTCAACTTCTAAGCATCGGTGTCTAGTTGCTAATGATACAAAGGATCTATATTTTTGACATCGTAGACTTGGTCACATAGGCTTTGATCATCTCACTCGTGTTAGTGCTCTCGATCGCATACGTGGGCTGCCGAAGCTTAAAAAGGACAATGATATTGTGTGCTCTTCTTGTAGACATGCTAAGTTTGTTGCAGGTTCACATGCTCCTCTCACAATGACCATGACAGCTGAACCAGGACAACTTTTACATCTTGACACAGTAGGTCCGGCACGTGTTCAATCCTTCGGAGGTAAATGGTATGTGCTTGTGATTGTTGATGATTATTCCAGATATTCTTGGGTTTATTTTATGGCATCTAAGAATGAAGCTTTTAGTCATTTTAGAACTTTATTTCTTAGATTATCTATTGATCACCCAGGATCATTAAAAGCAATTAGAAGTGATAACGGAACTGAATTTAAAAACCAATCCTTTGATCACTTTTGTGCTGAAAATGGAATAGATCATCAATACTCTTCACCCTATGTACCACAACAAAATGGTGTCGTAGAAAGAAAGAACAGGACCTTAGTTGAGATGGCTAGGACTATGCTTGATGAATATCAAACTCCTAGGAAATTTTGGGCTGATGCAATTGCATCCGCTTGTTATGTCTTAAATCGTGTTTTCTTGCGTGCTAAGCTTGGAAAAACCCCATATGAGCTCCGGTTTGGACATAGGCCTAGTGTTACACACTTTAGGGTTTTTGGTTGCAAATGCTTTGTTATGAAACATGGTAATATTGATAAATTTTAAGCTAGATCTGTTGATGGCATGTTTCTTGGTTATCCATCTCATACTAGAGGCTACCGTGTGCTTTTACTTGACACTAACAAAATTGTGGAGACTTGCGAGGTTTCTTTTGATGAAGCTAGCCCAAGTACTAGCTCTGATATTGCAGGTCCGGATCCATATCCGCAGGGGGAGAGTATTTTTGTTGAAGAAGATGAAGAAGTGGTGCTGCTGCCCGAAAACTCGGAAGTAAATAACGATCAAGCTGCTGATTTTGCACCACAACCAGCACCAACAGTCACTACTGCTGGTTCGGACCTTCCTCAATCAACAAGCTCTCCTAATCAAAGGTCTGAACATGAAGAAGAAGGTGCTTGTGAAGTGTCTACTCCCCTCCGAGTACTCAAAAGTCATCCTCCACAACAAATCATTGGAAGCTTGCATGAATGAGTCACTCGGTCCAGGTTTTGCGATCCAAACTCTCATGCTCATTCTGCTTTTGTTGCTTCTTTTGAACCCAAGGATATATCACACGCACTCACTAATGAATCTTGGATTAATGCCATGCAAGAAGAGTTAGAAAATTTTGAAAGAAATAATGTTTGGAAACTTGTACCTCCACCTCAAGGTCACACATTAATTGGAACTAAATGGGTATTTAAAAATAAGCAAAGTGAGGATGGGGTTGTGGTTAGGAATAAAGCTAGGTTGGTTGCTCAAGGTTTCACTCAAATTGAAGGTCTAGATTTTGATGAAACATTTGCTCCTGTTGCTAGATTAGAAGCTATAAGACGTTTATTAGCATTTGCTGCATCTAAAGGTTTCAAGTTATATCAAATGGATGTTAAAAGTGTTTTTCTTAATGGCTACATAGAGGAGGAGGTTTATGTTAAGCAGCCACCGGGTTTTGAAAATCCAAATTTTCCTAATCATGTTTACAAACTGTCCAAAGCCTTGTACGGTATAAAACAAGCCTCTAGAGCATGGTATGATAGGTTAAAAACATTCTTACTTGAAAAGGGGTTTACCATGGGCAAGGTTGATAAAACTCTTTTTGTACTTAAGCATGGCAATGACTCATTATTCTTCAAGTGTATGTGGATGATATTATCTTTGGTTGTGCTTCTCATGATCTCGTGTCCAAGGTTTCAGCTATGATGAGTTCAGAATTTGAGATGAGTATGATGGGAGAACTCACATACTTTTTGGAGCTGCAAATCAAGCAAACAAAAGAAGGAACTTTTGTGCATCAAACTAAGTATACAAAGGACCTTCTTAAGTGCTTCAACATGGACAAATGCAAGCCTCTTCGGACACCAATGGGAACAGCAACAACACTTGAATTTGACGAAGATGGTGACCCGGTCGATAAAAAAGAACACAGAAGTATGATTGGATCACTTTTGTATCTCACGGCGTCAAGACCGGACATACAATTCAGCGTATGTCTTTGTGCACGTTTTCAAGCTTCTCCACGTGCTTCACATCGCCAAGCCATCAAAAGGATTCTCAGGTACCTACATGGAACTCAAGAATTTGGCATTTTTCTTCCTTCTTCCTCAACCGTTTGTTTGAAAGCTTTTTTGGATGCTGATTTTGGGGGTTGTAGGATTGATAGGAAAAGTACTTCGGGTGCTTGTCATTTTCATGGTAATTCACTTGTTGCTTGGTCCTCTAGAAAACAAAGTTCAGTTGCACAATCCACGGCTGAATCTGAATATGTAGCTGCGGCTAGCGCTTGCTCACAAATTCTTTGGATTGTTCAAACACTTAAGGACTATGGGGTTGACTTAGATAGTGTTCCACTGTTTTGTGATAACACTAGTGCAACTTGTATTGCTAAAAACCCCGTGAAACACTCTAGAACTAAGCACATTGACATTAGGTATCACTTTCTTCGTGATAATGTTGAAAAAGGAAACATTGTGCTTCACCATGTCGATACCGAACAACAATTGGCTGATATTTTTACAAAACCTTTGGATTTCACTCATTTTTGTTTCATTCGTAGTGAAATAGGGGTTATGCATCCTCATGGCTTAAATTGAGGGGGAGTTTTTGAAACTTTGAAAGTCTATGTGTGAATCTGAAACTAGAATAATATGAGCATAGTATTTCATACATATATGACTTTGTGATTCCTTTTACAGGCTGAAAGTTCTTACTACATTACTCATGTTATACATTTTGTAGTTTTTGCCATGACTAGTAATTGGAATAATTACTTACACTAAATCTGGTCATGATCGAACTTTCTTGCTGTTTTGAACTTGTTGCGTGCTCAAAAGTGCTTTTAATCATAAAAAATTAATCAAGTGATCAGCTCACATGTTGAGTTTTCAAATAAAAAATTGAGAAAAGATCAATAGAATATGCATGCATCGCACATCTTCTTTTGAGATTGCTTATCATTGCACTAAGATATGAACTTGGAAGGAATTGTGTATGACTAAAACCATGTCCTTAAGCTTCTGATTGTCAAATGACATAGGCTTGGCTTGGTTGGTTAGAATAAGGCTGATGCAGCATATAATCTCTTGCAAATATCATATGATCAACTTTGTGCCTTAAATGATTATGAATAATAAAAATGCAGCAACAAGTGTCATGTTTTCAGGTTTTGAAATAGTTGAGTAAGGGAGATCATGAGTTGATTAAACTGAAAAATACATTTGATCTCTAGCATGGCTTACACTACTTTATGTATCTCATTGATGTGATAGTGTAAGTAACCTGATAGTATGACTTGGATGAGCTTTGTTTTGTATGTATATGTTATAATATGCTCATAACATTTAAAAATTTCTCTTTTGAACCTTGCTGAATACATTGTCAAAGGGGGAGAAATATGTATAAGGAGAGATTTTTTTTACAATTTGCATATGTTATACACTTTCTTCCTTCTCTGATTTTAAAAAATGGGGAGAAATTAATAAAGGGGGGAGAAATGAGTTTTCAAAGCTTTTCAAAACATTTCATAAGCCAATGTTTGGATTTTAATCGGTGTTGCCAATGCATTCATCAAGGGGGAGATTGTGAGACCTATGTGTGCTGAATACATTGGCAATTAGGATAAAAGTTAGCATTAACATTCAAAGTTTTGAATATTGCCAAAAACATTCTTCTGTGGCAAGGTCCGACAAGTTCTTTGTTAGGTCCGCCAAGTGTTGGCAAGGTCCGACGCAAGGTCCGGAGAGCTCCTGCAAGGTCCGAAGAGCTTCTGTGAGGTTCGGAGCTTGTTTTTAGTGAGCTCCCGTGAAGTTCAACTCATAGAACTGCAGCGTCTTGTTTTTGCTTTTAACTATCAATGATTCAAACTTGCTTTATGGGAAGGTTTGCTTAGTATTAATTTGCTAAGTTTTTTGTGTGTTTTGGTGGTTATGGCTGTTATCATTTGATATGGTTTGCAACATGCTTATGTGACGTGCTCATGTAAGGTGTTGTGGTTTTCGAACTAACGTGAGTCAAGTTGAGGACTTGTGCTCGGAAGAATTGGTTGTTTATTCATGTGCAGGTGTTGCTTGAGTTCAAGACATGGCTGGTGACGGGATCCTTGGACTAGTCTCAGGGAGGAGATGAGGTTCCAACAACCAAGTTCGGAAGGAGCTGTAGTTGAGTTGATCGGGAGGTCGCGCAACATGTTTGGATCAAGGGCAGTGCATATGAAGGTTGCGTGTACGTCGTTGGAAGGTGTTTGCACGTAAGGAGTGCATGGACGTGGCAACATTGTTCCAAGGCGTGATGAAGAGAAGTGGACGTAAAGAATTGGTCGGATAGGTCCAACCGGCTGGATTGCGTACTCAGGCTGAGGCTGAGTCGGATATGGCTCAAATATGGAAGATTTGAGTTGGTTATGATAGGATTTCATGCTAGGCACGAAGTTGAGTTGTTTTAGGAATGTTTAGGACGTTCCCAAGGTGTTTGGAAGTGTCACGATTGCTTCTATCTGCAAATAGGAGAATACTGAGCAGTTATGGTAAGTTAGGATACAAGTCCAATTAGGAGTAGGAGTCCTAGATTGGATTGTTTAGCCTGAGGGCTGGCTATAAAAGCAAGGGAGGCCAGAGCTCTCGTGGGCAGAGAACTTTGGGCGGTTCCTCTTGTGTTTCTATTGAATAAAGTTTATAGTTTCGAGGAGTTTTTGTGCCTTGTTCGTCCGACTTGTTTTTCGTCAAGTCTTTCTCGCCGAGTTTCTGGACAGACCGACGTTGCTTCGGTGTTTCATTCATAACTCGAGTTTTACAGATCCGATTGACGTGATTCTTTTTGGGTTGTCTTCACAACTCAATTATCTATCATCTGTGAAATTTTCACGAGCTTCGGATCTGTAGTTTTTGAGATACACGAGTTTCTTTGCAGCGTTGCAGATCTGTTTTATATCGGGTAGAACAGATTGATCTTTGTTTAATGTTTTGATCGTATCTCAAGTTTTACTTCATGTTTTCAAGTGATTCTTGTTGCATTAGATGCGTGACTTGATTCTATACCTCTCTACTTGATTTGTAACGGTTGAACACGTTTGAAAACACTTGCACACACGGTTTCTTTAACCGATTGATTTTTTGCTGAGGGATTTTTGTTGTTTCCGCTGCGAAAAGTTTTAATCTACCATTCACCCCCCCTCTGGTAGCTTTTCACGTGCTCTTCAATCCTACAACTGGGCGCAATGGCACCTGACAGAGGCGTGCTCCGCGTCTCCACGCCTTGGGAAGGCGCGGGTCTTGAATACCTTGTACGGGCAAGGTATGGCGTGTCTTTACTCTTGCTGCTGTAAAATCCCCAAAAGTGGTAGCAAGAAAATTCAGCTCATGTACACTTATGAAAAATGAGGGGAATTAAAACTTTGAATCATAATGGTGTAAGTACAAAGTGAGGGTTTAGACTTCCCAAAACTTCCAAACATGGAGATCTAAATGCACAGCTTGGATGTTCATATTCCAAATCTTCAACCTTCCAAAATTCAGCTCATTTGGAGGAGTTTTCGTATTTGTTTGGGATTAAAAAGGAAAAGCCCTCTAATCTGAATTTAAAATTCAGTTTCAAATTCCAATTCCCTCAATTTGAGAATTGGGTTTCACAACTGTGTTCTCCACCTTTGAATGAGAAGCCTGTAAGGGACTCAGTTTTTGACACATAATTGAAGTGTTCATCACCACACCACACACCTCATTTGAGGAAAGATGATGAACACAAATGAAGAGCAAGTAACCACCATCAACATGCTCATTAGAGAACAAACTCACACATTGCAAAAGGGGTATTTCCCACATGTGATATAGAGGGGCTGGACATATGAAAACTCCTGCACATTGCTAAGAATGTCCATGCCAAGTTTCACCCAAATTCAAAACCTTTTTGAGGTCATTTTGGGTATAGCTAGAAAGAGGGCAGTTTGAAACCATATTCAAATTCAAACTGTTTTTATCCCATGAATTCAAAAGTGGAGGCATATTCTTACTCAGCACATTGTTGTGAGCCCACACACCAATTTTCACTCCATTTGGAGTTGATCTTGACATGAGCTAAGTGGGGGAAATTCAAACTTTATTTGAATTTCAAACTGAACTTGTGGTGAAATTCATTCAAACCAAACCCCATTTGAATTCTAACTAATTCAAATGGCTCATGGGTGAATAATTTGAATTACCAGGGGTATTATGGGGCTCACTGTTCACTGTTTACAACAGTGATTAGAAGTAAATTTCAGAGGTTAAAATTGGAAGTGGGACCCACATGTCAGCCACTACTCCAAATCAAACCGACTGAGACTTTCTCACTCGGTTAGCCGAGCCGCCGCTGCGATCGCCACCGAGGGGAGCCGCCGCGCCAGCAGCTGCTTGGCCACGCGCGGGCGTGAGGCGGTGCAGAGCCTTCTTAAGGCGCCTTCCCCCCTCCTCGGCCGAAGCCTCACCCGTTTGTTCCCCCCCCCCCCCCCCCGCAAGGACTCAGCGCCGGCAAACACTTTCTGCAGCTCGGAATCGATCGGAGAGCGCCAATCACAGCTTCCTCCGTCCCCTCCAGAGCCACGGCAAGGTACTAGAGACCTTCCTCCGTCTTCCCCGCTGCTAGAATTCAGTTGAGACCGATTGAAATCGGTTATGCCGAAAGATCAATTCGGTGACTTAGACGTGCTGGTGTCCGGTGCTGCTCACCCCCGAGCCACAGCCCGAGTGATTGCTCACCGGCGGCGGATTTCCAGTTTTCCCCTTTCTGTGTGCAGAATGACCTTGGGGTGCGATTCCGTCGAATTCGTACCCTAGAAAGGATTATAGGGTCTCAATCCGCTCTCACACAAACTAGACACGGTAATGCACAAGTTGCCTTCACGACTCTTGGCCGGAGAACCTCTGTACCCGGCGTTATTCGAGGTTTACCAACGGCGGAATAAACGGGAGGCATCGGGCGCACGGTGAGGACCTACTTCGGGCCTTCCCCGAGCTGCCTCAAGCTCATGTCGACCTTCTCTGAGGTCCCCTGATGCTTCCCGACCGGTTCCTCGAGTAGTTGAGGTGCTAGGGAAGTCAGCCGACATGGCCGAAGTCTTTCCAAGGTGGCGGCTCGTCGCCGACCATACACCGGCCATTGTCATAAGTAGCTGACCCCAGAATCCTGTTCCCCGAGAGAAAGTAGGCAGGGGCGGCCAAAATCGTGAAGTTTGGAGCTGTACAGAAGCCGGTGGCGAGCTCTCCGGCGAGGACCCTCGGCGGCAGAGCGCGGGCGTCGCGAGGTTGAAGAAAGGGGTGGACCCCAGCTGTCAGCGGCCGATATTTTGAATTGGGATCGGGCTGCGGCCGGGATCAGATGTGCTGGCGCACAAAATCCTTGTGGGCCGCGGTGTGCTGTCGCCTCGGCGTGCGACGCGTGTCCCCGGGGCCCACCCGCGAGTTTAAATTTTTCCCCGATTTCCAGATTTTCTTCAAACTTCAAATCCTCATAACTTTGGCTAGAAAGCTCCAAATCGAGTGAACCAAATTTTGCTGGATTCAGCTCTCTGAGTACTTTCCAGCAAATCAAGATTCACTTCATGAAATTCCTTATTTCTCCAGAATTAATTCCTCAAAATTTGAACTGTTTGGAATTTTAACTGGAGAATCCTTTGGAGGAAAATCCTGAAAGTTTGCTGGGGTGTTTATTAAACTATCCCTGAACTACCATAAAAATTTCAGATCCATTTGAGCTCATTTGATCCACCTAATGGTGTGATTAGTGGAACTGTTCCAAAGAAAATAGAAAATGTTCAGAAACATTTTCAGAATTTTCTCTGAAATTGTTTAGCTCATATCTTTAGCTAGGAACCTTCAAATTAAGTGAGACCAACTCCATTAGAACCCTCTGAAAATCTAGTTTTCAGAAAGTCATAGTTTGTTTCATGAAGATCCTTAGAGCACCCTAAGAGTTCCAATTAAGGTCAAGGACATAATTAATTGTGGAGGGCTCAAATGAGCTTTACTGCAACTAAAACTTGACCAAATCTCTGTTAGGTTGTAACCAAGCCCCAGTAAAAGTTTCACAGTCATTAGATCTGTCTAGCAAGGGTTATAGACTTCACAACTGCAAACTCAATACAAATGCATTTAAATTGATACATATATTGCTTCTATCATGTAGTCGCTAAGGTCGAGGAGGAACCCGAAGTCCTACACTTTGTTACTCTGGAGGAACAGCTAGCCTACGACCAAGAGCAGCAAGGCAAGCTCCGGTTTGCATTAACCTTTTACAAATTTTTATTGTTTTGAGCACATACATGAATACTATTGTTCCTTGCATTAGAGTCTTGTTTGGAAACCCAAATGCATAGCCAAGAAAACCATGGGTTGGGATTAGGATTGAAAACCTCGTTAGCCACTGCATTGCTAAGATAGAGTAGGATTCGGTACAAGTCGAGTAGTTGGAACTACTTGCGAGCATAGGCTAGAGGCACTCGACTCGGGTAGAGATAGCACATGACATACATGGCAAGAAAAATGAGACCGAGCGAAGAGTAAGGGCAGCAGGACTTTGGGGCCTGTGTGCTGTAGCTCCGCTTGTGTCGATTGAGGACCGAGCCGTGTGCAGGCCTGTTGAACAAGCTAGAACAGTACCGAAGACCTACCGGCTATATGGGAACCGGGAAACTGATGTAACTCGGGTAGCTGGGTGTTGAGGCATAGCTGGTCGTTCAGAGGGTAGGTTGAGAGCTCGAGGTGTAAATCGGCTGGCGGCACTGAGATGCGCGTGCAGAGACCTCTTGCTCGGGACAATTGGACCGGTTCAACATTTGGCTAACGGGTGAAAGGTAGTCGCATACGGCGTCCGTGATGGTTGTTGTAGGCAACATCGAGTACGGGCGTACGTGACGGGTTGTTCGGGTAACCCTGCAGGTGTAAATCAATTATAATCGCCGTCCCTCGCGGTCAGTGAGTACCACTTGTTCACTGTACCGTGACGTAGAAAGAACAGGCTAGTTACATGTTAAAATGTTGCTGATTGAAAGATGGACTTGATTGCTAATGAATTGCTGTAGTTTAGAGCTAACTAAAGTTCATTTCAACTGTGGGCAAAGTACATGAGAGAAATGCGTTTCTTGTTTGATTGCGGCTCTCTCATGTGCCTTAGCGTAAGGTTCTCCACAACCTGCTGCTAAAACTTGAAAGTAAGGTTCTACTAATTAGGCGAGTCCTTGCAAATGATTTTTACCTCATGTAACCCACCACCCCTCATTTAGAAGTTCCATGTTTATGTGAGACGGGTCAGACTTGCTGAGCCTTCGTGCTCACTGCTTGTGTTTGAAGATTTTGCAGGTTCTATGAGGAAGGGACTCCCGAAGAGGAGACGGAACCCCAGGAGGGGAACCCCGGCGAATGGGAGTCGTGCACGCCGCAGAGTTAGTGTGTGTGTGTGTGCTAGCGAGGACACGTTCAAGGGCTGAATGTGTACTTGATGCGTAGTCTACGCCCGTGAGTGTAGACTGGACTTATTTTAATGTACAAATGTTCATAAACTCCTTTATGTAATAAAATTTCGCTTCCGCTTTGTACCTTTGATGTGTGTTATCCGGTGCTGTGCAACGCAGCACCCCTCAGCGTGATCCTGGCCCGACAAGACCGTGGGGTCGTGTCAAAGCCATGCCAAAAAGTGGAAACTTTGGAGCTGGTTTGCTATATTTTTGAGGCAATATAAAGTGGAGAATTCAAACTCCTTTTCAAATTCAATTGATCAAACCACATCCAAATTTCACACCAGAATTCAAACCATTTGAATTCAGTAAATTCAAACTTATCTTTGGTGTGAAGTAAAGCCTTTAATATTGAGTAGCTGTGGAGAAATATCAGTGGAAAAATTTACTGAGAAATAAGGAGAGGGGGGCCACTGGTCAGTCACCATAGAGGCAAAAACTTTCTGTTTCACTCGGCTGTTCACGCGCGGGCGCCAGCTCCCGATCAAACCCGCCGGCCGACGCCACCGCGCTGCTTCCCTGCCACCCCGACGTTGGTTCAGGCACGTGGGTGCTTAAAGCGACCGCCGAGTGCAGTATCTGCCCTCATCCCCATTACCCCGTAGCCTCTCCACGGTCTGCTCGAGCCTCGCGAACTCAAACCCTCGCCCGGCGGAAGAACCGTTCGGCTCATCGACGCCAGGCGAGCTCGGCGTGCCTCTCGCGCGGCTGATCCACGGGAACGTTGCACCAGGTCTCTCTCCTGCTCCCCGAAGCCTCAAGTGAACACCAGCACCGGCGGTTGGCGCCTACGAGCTGGAATTTCCTTCGGAGCTCCGGTATTGATCGTCTCTACGCCACACCGTCGCCCGACGGATTTACGGCCTCTTCCAATCAAACAAAAGGTCCCTGAGGTGCATGAGGAACCCTTCTTCTTTCCCTCCCACCAGTTCCTGCCTTCTTAGCTCCGGTACCGAGTATTTTGAAGTTTGGCGGCGGCAGTTCTTTAGAAACCCGAGGACTCTTCGGAGAAATTTGTTGTGCTCGGGGTAGCTCCGCGCTAGATGAGCTTAGAGTAGCTCCAGCACATGCTTGTGCATCTCTCCGAAGTCCTAGCAGCTCAAATGATCAAGTAGAGATGCTGGGTACCGAGTTTTTGTCGCCGCCGGCATTTTGCGGGCTCGGGTCGCCGGTGAGGTCCCCTCTCCGGTGGTTTTCATGGAGAACGGGCTATGGGTCGATGCTGTCCAGGTGACACTGGTGCTTTTAGAGCAGACCCTAGCCCAAGAGACCCGCTGTTGAGGGAGAACGAGGTCGCTGAAGTAAGGGCCGACATGGTCGCCGGTGCAAGCACCTTTCCGGCCGTTGTCATTGACTCCCGACCCCACCATCGTGTTCAGCACGGTATAGAACTCACAGGCGGCGAGTTTGATGAAGTTTGGACCACGGGAACCCCGTCCCGGCGAGCCTCGCCGGCGTGCGCCACCCCGGGAGGCGCGGGCAGCGCGAGGAAGGCGAAGGAGGGCCGGGTCCCACCGGTCAGCCTCCGTATACGTGGGGAGATCGGCCTGTGCGGCTCAGGATCGGCTGTGGCTGCGCGGGTTAACTCCGTAGCCCCCAGTGTTGCCGAAATCTCACTGGTCCGATTTAAAACCGTGGGCCCAGCCCAATTATTTGAAGTTTCTATTAGAGAAATAATTCCAGGAATTAGCTGATCTTTACAAGCCCATAACTTTGTGTGGAAAACTCCAAAAAGAGTGAGACCAATTTTGTTGGAATCCTCATGAAGAGTACTTCACATAAAAACCAATTTTAGGATATGAAAATGCCCAGGAATTTCTGTAGAATTGTTTCTAGTAAATCATTTTGGGATTTCAGGAGCAATTCTTTATGAAATATCCATAAATTCGGGAAGCAAATCCTTTCCATAGTTACTGATCTTCAGTAAAAATTTGGGCTTCATTGGAGTTCATTTGCTAGGCTAAACTGCCTTCCAAAGTTCAGCCTTTATTTGGAAATTCAAATTTAAACAGAAACTTTTCAGAACTCCTGCCCAACTTCAAAAATTCATATCTCTCTGATGGTAGCTCCAAAAATTGTGAAACAAATTTTGTTAGAACCATGGAGACTTACCCTAATCAGATATTCCACTGTTAGCTATGTCAAAGCTCCTGAGTTGGGCTCAAAATTCAGAGAAGCATTGTACTTGTACGAATTTTAAAGACTACATTGTGCAATGAGATTTCTCCAAATTTTGCTCAGATCATCCTTAGAGAGTCTAGTATCCACTGTAAAAATCCCAAAGCCAATTAAGGATCTAAATAGCAATAGCTATGATAGAAGTCCAATTCTCATAAATCCTTAATACTTACACATGTATTTTGCTACATTTCATTTAGTGACCGAAGTTGAGGATGCACCGGAGCCTTTGGACGTCCTCCCACCAGAAGCTGACTTCCCCTTTAACTCACAACCAGGCAAGCCCCGGTTTGCACTTAAGTACCTTTTATAAAGTTTTTTATTTGTATCACTTATGTCTAGGTTGAAATGTATGCATTAGTGTTAGGGTGATTGAAACCCCACTTGCATAGCCTTTTTAACTCCTATAAAGGGTTGGATAGTTTACAAACTCGACGAGTAGAGAATGCCATGCTAATGCTTAGGATTCCGGTAGAAGTCGAGTGGTTGGAAGCTACTCGCGAGATAATACTTATCACACGGGATGAGAAGAGATAGAAAATGGCTTAAGTTGTGAAAATGAGACCCAGCAGGGGGAATAGGATGCAGTGAGCAGAGGTCTCACGTGTGTAGCCCTGTTGGTGTCGGTTGAGGACCGTCCGTGTGCGGCCCTGCTGGACAAGTATCGAACAGTACCGGATGCATACTGGCATATGGGAACCAGGAAACCGATGTAATTTGTTAACCTGGGTGCCGAGGCTTACCCAACCGTAAATAGGAGTGGGTTGAGGGTAGCAAGGTGTAAATCTGCCGGTGGGCACAGTCACACTCCACGCGGGGACCTCCTGCCCGTTACGGATGGACCGGTTCGGCATTTGGGTTGTCTTTGAAAGGTTGTTGCATACAACAGAGTAGGAAGGGGTGTGGAATCACGCTTATGAAAGTGGGTGTATGTAACATGTTATCCGGGTGTGTCTTGATTGCAATCACCGTCCCTCGCGGTTATTTGAGTACCCGCTTGTTCACTGCGCTGTGACGTAGTAAGAAGTGAAATAAGCCAACTGAAAATGCTGTATTGATCTATTAATGTCTTGAATACCTTGATTGCTGTAGTTATAGAGCTAATTAAGTTTATATTCCACTTTGGGAATCACCACATCGGAGGAAAGCGTTTCTTGTTTGATTGTGGACTTCCGATGTGAGGGCTGCCTAAGGCACATGAATCTGCTGCTTTAAAACTGAAAGTAAGGATCAACTTATAGGCATGTCTTTATCACAAAGTCCTCTCCTACCTTACACATCCTTGCACGTAGAGTTCCATGCTTAGGCTAGACGGTTAAGCCTTGCTGAGCCATCGTGCTCACGGTTGCAATATTTGAGCTGTATGCAGGTGAGAGCTATGAGGAGGGTTCCAAGGACGAGGTGATGCCCCCGTCGGGGTACATGGCCGAGCTGGAGCCCTGCACGCAGCCGTGATTCTCCGGTTCCTTGCTGCTAGCGTGTAGCGTCCCCGGGCTGGACGGCTGCACTTTTGTATAGCTAGGATGAGAGGCCATATATGTATATTACTTCCGCTGTATGAATAGGTTTTGTAAAAAGACTTCCGCTGTTTTATATCAAATAAAAGTTTATATGTTGTTCTTTATTCTTTTCGGGTGTGCTGTTGGGTGTCGCATCGCACGGCACCACCCTATGCGATCCTGGAGTGGGTGAACCACGGGGTGGTCCTCACAGCTGCCTACCGCGCGGGGGCAGGCAACGCTGCTCCGCTGGCCACGCGGCGGGCCCGGAGCTCTCCTCTGAGGAGAGGGAGGTCCGGCTCCACGGGACATGTGGAGCCTTCGGAGCTCTCCCCGCGGAGGGGGGAGGTCCGGCTGCTGCTGGCCACGTGGGGAGCCCGGAGCTCTCCTCTGAGGAGATGGAGGTCCGGCCCCACAGGACACGTGGAGCCTCCGGAGCTCTCCCCGCGGAGGGGGGGGGAGGTCTGGCTCAGTTGGCCACGTGGCGGGTCCGGAGCTCTCCTCTGAGGAGAGGGAGGTCCGGCCCCGCTGGACACATGGCGCCTTCGGAGCTCTCCCTGTGGAGAAGGGCGAGGTCCTTAGGCATTTTCCCTGTGCACGGGGGTACCCCGTATTGAGGGTACCGACAGTGGCCCCCAGGCCCATCTCGGGGGAGATAGCGAGCCCGAGGTGGGGCCTCCGTCTCTTCCATTCCGCGCACCTTCTCTAAGACCCGCATTGACCGTTGCCGGAGCACGAACAGTCGCGGGATCGTGGGAGCGTGTGCCCCACTTGATGGCTGCTTTTACTGCGGCGGTTCCCAAGGCTATCACTTCTGCACGTCGCAGCGCTTTTTCGGGAACCACCGAAGCGTCTTGCCGGCTCGCCGCCTTGGGAGACTGACTTCTTGGTCCACCGCTTCAGCTGGACGGCTTTGGTCCACTTGTCATCGACGCTTGGTCTTGGAGCCGAAGCAGTTGCCCAAGCGGCGTATTCGAAGAGTTTCAAATCGCTTTGAATCGCACCTGGGAAGTTTAAAAGGGGATCTTACCCGCATCGCGGCTTCCCTTCGCACTTCGTAGTGCTTGCATCTTCCTTGAGTTCTTGTGCCTTTGTCTTCCCTGTCCTTGAGCTTTCTTCTGCTGCTTCCAACCTGCCTCCATCGCGTCTCGCTCGGTCGGCCGAGCTCGGACCAGTGCGCAGGATGCTGGGCTGGCACGCGGAGGAGCAGAAACGCCGGCTCCGCCAGGGATCTCTCCCCCTGCTCCTGGAGAAGGGGGAGATGGTCTTCTTTACTGCCTACGCCATGGCGGGGTTTGTCCTGCCAATTTCTTCCTTCTTCATCACGCTGCTGGAGACATACGGTCTCCAGCTCCACCACCTTTCCCCCAACCCCTTCGCGATGGCTGCCGTCTTCGTCCATTTCTGCAAGATGTTCATGGGGGTGCACGCTTCAGCGACGCTCTTCCACTACTTCTTCGTGTTGCGGACGACCGGGCGCAGCTCGAAGACTCAGCTGGGGGCGTACTACTTCCAGCATCGCTGCAAGGATCCGAAGGCCTCTGGGTACCTTCTACCTTTCGGTACATCGAGGTGGGAAAACTGGAGGGAGAACTGGGTGATCGTGCAGACCAACGAGCACGATCGCCTGCAGCTCCCGACTGCCGGCCCAACCACCGAGCGTCGCTTCTGGGAGGAGATCCCGGAGCTGGAGCAGGAGTACGCACCGGTCTTGGAGCGGATCCGGTTCCTGTCCAATGAGGGGCTGATGTCCCTGATGGTGCTGGTGGATTTCTTGTCGCGCCGTATTGCGCCCTTGCACCAATGCAACCGCCCGGCATGGTACTACACCGGCGAGCTCGACTGCACCAGGCTGGAGCGGGGTCTTGGCTCCGATCCTTCCGATGAAGAGCTGTACGAGATGGTGGCCAAGGTGAGCAGCGACTACGTCACCGGCGGCGACCTCGCCTTCCCGGCCTCTGGCACTCCCCTATTCTTGGAGCCACAGAGGAGGGCGGAGCTGCTGCGGAAGATGCTGAATCTCGACGACATTGGGATCGCCGTTCGTCAGGTTGGGGATGCCCTCCGGGGCATCTCGATTCCCGGGGTCGAGCGCTCCTGTCGAAGTGTTCGGTCGACACTTCCCCCGGGCCTGCACTGGGCAGCCCGCGGAGGTTCTTTTTTCGGAGGGGCTAGTTCCTAGCGGAGAGCTTGCGCAGATGGACGAGTTAGTGAGAGCTTGACACGGGGAGTTTTACGTGGTTCAGGCCGCCGGAGCGTAAAACCCTACGTCCACGGCGAGCTATGGAGCTCGCTGTATTGCTTGCTGCTCAGGGCCGGGGGGCCTGAGCTTGGGGGTGAGTTACAGCTTGAGAGTGTATGGCTAGCGTATGAGTTGCAAAATGTGAACCCTTGCTATCGACGCCTACCCGAGCCTTTTATAGTCCAAGACTCGGGCGGCTTACAAGGGGTGCCGGGACCCGACAGGTGGTCCCGGGAAGATTGTCTATTATCTACCGTATCTGTAGTTACGCCGGTAGTTGCCTCTGGTCGAAGGCTTCTGAGTCTTCATCTTGCCGCCCTGCCCATGCCGCACGCTAGTCGTAGTGGTTGATGACGACGCAGGCGGCATGGGATGTCTTGTCGCGGCATTTATTAGCTGGCAGGTTCTGACACCGCGCGCCAGTCTGTGATGCGACTGGGCGCAACGGCACCTGACAGACGCGTGCTCCGTGTTTCCGCGTCTTGGGAAGACGCGGGCCTTGTATACCTTGTACGGGCAAGGTGTGGGGCGTCTTTACGCCCGCTGCCTACCGCTCGGGGGCAGGCAGCACCGTTCTTCTGGCCACGTGGCAGGTCCGGAGCTTTCCTCTGAGGAGAGGGAGGTCCGGCCCCGATGGACGCGTGGCGCCTTCGGACTTCTCTCCCGCGGAAGGGGAGGTCCGGCTTCTGTATGCCACGTGGCGGGCCCGGGGCTCTCCTCTGAGGAGAGGGAGGTCCGGCCCCGCTGGACGCGTGGCGTCTTCGGACCTCTCTCCCGCTTAGGGGGAGGTCCGGCTTCTGTATGCCACGTGGCGGGCCCGGAGCTCTCCTCTGAGGAGAGGGAGGTCCGGCCCCGCCGGACGCGTGGCGCCTTCGGAGCTCTCCCTGCGGAGAAGGGCGAGTACCTTAGGCATTTTACCCTGTGCGCGGGGGTACCCCATATCTCAGGTACCGACAGTGGCCCCCGGGCCCATCTCGGGGGAGACAGCGAGCTTCAGGTGGGACCTCCGTCTCTTCCGATCCGCGCACTTTCTCTAAGTCCCGAATTGACCGCTGCCGGAGCACGAACGGCCACGGGATCGTGAGAGCGTGCGCTCACTTGATGATTGCTTTTTCTGCGGCGGTTCCCAAGGCTGCCACCTCTGCACGTTGAGGCGCTTTCTCCGGGAACCGCCGGAGTGCCTTGCCGGCTCATCTTCTCAGGAGACTGACTCCTTGACCCCACCGCTTTAGTTAAGCGGCTTGGGCCCAGCTTTCATCGGCGCCCAGTCTCGGAGTCGACGAGGTCGTCAATGTGATGTTTCTGGAGGTTTTCAAATTACCTCGAACCATCCCTGGAAAGTTTTAAAAGGTGATCTCACCCGCATCGCGGCTTCCCTTCGCATTGAGCTCGTACTTCCCTTGAACTCTTGCGCCCCGGCTCTCCTGCCCTTGCGCCTTCTTTTGCTATGGCTTCCAACTTGCTTCCGACGCGCCTCGTTTGCTCCTCTGAGCTCGGGCCGGTGCGCAGGCTGCTGGGCTGGCGCTCGGAAGAGCAGAAGCATCGTCTTCGCCGAGGATCTCTCCCCCTGGTCCTGGAAAAGGGGGAGATAGTCTTCTTCACCGCTTATGCTCTGGCGGGGTTCGTTCCGCCGATTTCTTCCTTCTTCATCACCCTGCTGGAGACATACGGTCTCCAGCTCCACCATCTCTCCCCCAACTCCCTCGCAATGGCGGCAGTTTTTGTCCACTTCTGCGAGATGTTCGTGGGGGTGCACGCCTCCGTGACGCTCTTCCGCCACTTCTTTGTGCTGCGTACGACCGGACGCGGATCAAAGACTCAGATGGGGGTGTATTACTTCCAGCATCGCTGCAAAGACCCCAAGGTCTCCGGATACCTCCTGCCCTTCAGCGCATCAAGGTGGGAGAATTGGAGGGAGACTGGGTGGTAGTGCGGACCGACGAGCACGATCGCCTACAACTTCCAACCGCCAGCCCAACCACCGATCGCCGCTTCTGGGAGGAGATCCCTGAGCTCGAGCAGGAGTACACTCCGGTCTTGGAGCGGATCCGGTTCTTGGCCAACGAGGGGCTGACGTCTCTAATGGTGCTGATGGACTTTGTGTCACGCCGCATTGCTCCCTTGCAGCAACGCAGTCGCCCAGCGTGGTACTACACCGGTGAGCAGGACTGTACCAGGCTGGAGAGAGGCCCCGGCTCTGTCCCTTCCGACGAGGAGCTGGAGGAGATGGTGAGCAAGGTGAGCGGTGACTACATTCCCAGCGGCGTCCCTGTCCTTCCGCCTTCTGCTACCCCCCTCTTCTTGGAGCCTCAGAGGAGGTCAGAGCTCCTGCGGAAGATGCCGAACCTTGATGATATCGGGATTGCCATTCGTCAGGTCGGGGATGCCTTCCGGGGCATCACCATTCCAGGAACCGAGCACTCCGGATCAGGGCATGAGGCATCCACTGCTGCCAAACCTTCCCCCAGAGCCGACGGAACCCAAGCCGCCGATAAAGGGAAAGGAAAAGAGCCGGCCCCCGGGCATCTAGAGAAAAAACGCGCTCGGTCTCCTCCGAGGGTGCCGCCTGTGCCAAGCCAGGGTGCCGGAGCTACCTTGCTTCCATCTCCCGGAGGTGCTGGTCCATCGGGTGGCGACCCGAAGAGGTCCCGAGTGTCCCTCCCCGGCGGGTCTCTCCCTAGACAGCAGCCGTCCGAATCAGCCCAAGTGTCTCGCCATCCTCCCTCGAGTAGCGGGGCTCCCAGGACGGATGTTGGTGGGGCGACGCCGGCGAGCGCGCCGGAGGTCCAGGCGTCCCATTCCGTGACCGTTCCAGCCACTGGTCCTGGCGGTTCAGCTACAGCCCAGAGGCCAGTGCTACAAGCTCGCTGGAGCGCTCATGCCGCCCAGTAAGTGTTATTCTTTCTGACTTATAGGAGCAGAGCTCCTGCCTCTTCTCTTATTCTGAGGGCTTCTTCTTCTTTGCAGGGACCGACCGGCTGCCAGGGGCGGGCCTCTTATCCGGCCGCCTTCAACCAGCGGGGGCTCCGCGCCTCGGCACCTGGGAGCCGCGGCGGCCCCCATAGCTCCCAAATCGACGGGGGCAGTGGCCTCAGTGGCCGCATCTGCTCCTACCCGCCTTCCTTCACCAGCCCAGAAGCCAGGTCTTGAGACCGGGAGGGCCGCTGTAGGTGTGCCTGCTGGCCCCCTGGCCTTAGGACAGCGCCCCCCCCCCCCCCGTAGCTGCCGAGGCGCCGGCGCTCCCGCCGGTCTTGGACTCGTCCGGGGGGTCCAGCGGCGCGACTCCTGCTCCCCCTGCTCCGGTGCCCGTGTGGGACGCCATGGAGCGTGCCCAGACCAGCACCCGGCAGCTCCAATCTGCCTTTGAGCAGGAGCGGAAGGCATTGGCCGGCGAGAGGGAACGCCTTCTCGGCTGGCAGCAGCGGGCCCGGGCGGACCTCGACTCAAGGCAGTCAAGGCTTGAGGCCATGAGTGCTCTGCTTGGCACCCAGAAGAAGGCCATTAGCCGCTTGGAGTTAGAGGCCCAGCGGGTTCGTGCCACCTACCGTGAGGCTCTAGCCAAAGCTGAAGCCAAAGCCAAGGAGTGTTCCACCGCCGTGGAGGAGTTGCAGCTGCAGGTAGCCCGTCGGGAGCATGCCGTCGCTGATCGGGAACGAGCTGCTGCGGACGAGGAGGAGAAGACCACCGCTCGGCTGAGGGCCAAGGTGGAGGAGCTAAGGGCTCGGACTGAGGAGTTGGAGCTCCGTGAGTCGGCTGTCGCCGCGAGGGAGGAGCAGTCTTCCAAGGAGCTTCAGGCAGCGATGGATTGCGAGCTAGCGGCCCGCCAAGTGGTAGAGAGGCTCCAGTCCCTGCGGACTGCCGAGGCCCAGGCGGTCTGGTGCTTCATTGCTAAGGCGGGATCCGCCTTGGCTCCTCTTGGTTTTAGCCCTGTGCAGGTGGAGACCCCGGCACGGCCGGTGTCCGAAGCGGCCCCAGCCCTTGAGTCTCTCGGCGACGAGCTAGGTCGGCTCGAATCAGTGATCGCCGACGAGCTGGAAGCGGAAGGTCGGGGCCTTGCGAAGGAGGTTGCGATGCACGTTCTGTCGTGCTTCGTTAGCTGAGACCCTTCCTTTTCCCTGGGGCCGGTCCGTTTAGGACCCATCGCCGACCAGGAGGAAGCTGCCAGGGCCGAAGTCGAGGACTTAGCTGCACTCGTGGCCTCTAGGTTTCATCGGGAGTCCGAGGACCCTTAGGCATCCGCCCTTGTATCCACAAGGCCCTGTACTTCCTTTTTTATTTTTGTTGAGTCTGTAGCCCAGCTCGTGGAGCCTTTGTATGGACAGACTCCTGTTTCTTTCTGTGTCTGCATGCCCTAGTCTTCTTCTTGGCCTTTCCTGACCGAGCGCTTAGCTCCGCAAGGACTCGGAGGCCTTGACCAATCTCGAAGCTCTGCATAGACACCTTGTCCGGGTCCCCACTGTATACTAAGGGTTCCGGAGGTCTCTAGGACCCGCCTCACGAGATCGAAGGGGGGTCCGAGCCTGTTGGTCACGTGGCGGGCCCGGAGCTCCCGCCTAAGAGGAGGTCCGGGCTCGCAGGGCACGTGGAGGGCCCCGGGCCTCTCCCCGCAGAGTGGGGGGGAGGTCCGACTTCTGTAGACCATGCGGCGGTCCCGGAACTCCCCTCAAAGGGGTGGGAGGTCTGGCCCTGCTGGACACGTGGGGCCTTCGGACCTCGCCCCTGTGAGGGCTAGCCCTTTGATCTTACCTTAGTGTTTTTGGCCTACCGCGATCCCGTAGCGGCCCCCTGGTAGGTGCGTTGTATTGGGTGGATGCACCTACCATACTCCTGCGGGGAGCTAGGCTGAGAAGTCCTGCACACATGTAAGGAAAAAGTAATTCTCCTTGGGGGCTCCCCCCTCTATTCCTTAGTCGTATCTGCAGCAAACTCTGACTAAAGATGAAAATGAGAAGAGGGAGTTGAACGCATAGTGAGCACGCGTTAGTAGGGTAATCATAAAAATTTAATAAGTAAATTAAATGAGTACCAAAGAAGAGCAACGTAGGGTAGGTTTCTTTTCATATAAATTTCCATACGGGGGAAGGCGGGCCGCATATGTAGGCCACGACCCACCTCAAGGGAAGCAAGACTCTACGCGCTTGGGGTCGGAACCAGGCGAAGCTGAACGTAGTCCTGGACCGTCCCCTGAGGCTTAGTTGCTCCAAGACCTGTTCACGGACTTTTATGGAAATTACTACAAAAAGAAAGGCCTGCCCTATTGTTGCTCTAGGGGTAGAACTTACAGCGGTGTTCCGTGTCCCGAAGGTTCGGGAGCGGGTCCCTGTCATCGGTTCTGGGGAATGGTCCCAGGTCCGGGATGTCCAGCCCCAGCACGGCAAAAGGCCATGCGGGCTGGATCATCTGTACCGTCCAAGCCGGTGTATGGATCTGCTTGGCGTGGAACAGGCACGCCTAGCAGCTCTCGACCAGCTCGACGGCATCCTGGAGTGTTGCCGGCTAGTAGAAGCCATGCCGAAAGGCTTTACCGACAAGCGTGCGTGAGGAAGAATGACTCCCTCATTCGCCTCCATGGATCTCAGCGAACAAGTCGCAGCCTTCTCCCTGGGTTATGCACCGCAATAGGATGTGGTTGGCGCCACGTCGGTAGAGATCCCCCTCTACCGCCATATGTCTCTTAGCCATACGCGCAATCCGTTCAGCGGATACACGTTCATCAAGGAGGATATTGTCTTTCAAGTAGTCCCGGACCTCCGTGATCCATGCATCGGGTCTGACTTGAGCATCTGGATCTTGAGCGCTGGGTTGCACGGAGTCCCCAGTGACGCTTATGATCCTTGGCGGCGCTCATGGCCGCCGGGACTGCCAGCTTCGAGGTGCTGGTCTAGCCCCCTTCGCCCGGCTCGGCGGGCCGGGCTGTGGGTCGCGGCAACGTCCTCTCGTGGCCCCCTTCAGGCACAGTGGCTCTGGTGGCAGTGGGGGCCCTCGTTGAGAGGTCGTCAGCTGCGGCCTTGCTAGCGCGCGGTACGTGGTGCAGGTCCAAGGCGAGGGGGTCTGTTTCCGCCGTCTTGGTTGATAACCAGACTGGGGATTGCCCTGAGCCAACGACTAGCGAGAAGGATGAGCACTCCATACTCTGCTATGTTGTTGGCTGCCTTGGAATTGAAACGCGCCACATACCCAGACTGCTCCTCCCATGGCGTGAGGAACAGTACGCTAGCATCGGCCCCCTGCTTTCGCGAGGAGCCGTTGACGAACATCATTTGATAAGGCCTGGTGAAGGTCAGGGCTCAGGATCCTGTTTCATCGTCTTCGTGGCCCCCTGCGCGTGCATCTACTTCAGCCATAAGTGAACTAATGCTCTGTTAATGTCTTTATGATGGGAAAGGGAACCTAGATTAAACTCCAGTAGCTCCGACGCCCATTTGGCGGCATCGCCCGCCGCGTGGAGCTGAGGGGGATGGCTTTTAGCCTGGGGAGACCGCCGGGTTCCCGACACCCGGGGGTCCTCAGGCTGCTTTGGACCTTGCGGGAAACTCCGCTGTCATCCCGGGAGTTCCGGGAGGTCCGGCTGGTCCTCCGGTAGGTTGTGTCGGGGATCCAAGGTCTGGTCTTCTGGTGCTTGCTTCTTGGTAGCGGAACAGGTTACTGTGGTATGGGGTTAAAGCCATTGCGCGAAAACCAGAAATTCGTGGGGCCCCTAGCCATGCCGAGTCGGCTTACGCTGGATTAGCTGGTAGGGGGCGCCCTTCAACTACTTCAGACACAGGGGTCTGATGGCGGCCCTAGCAATCATTTGGGAAGCGCAGCATATCACAGCCTGGTATCGAGTCTACTATTTGCTCTATCATAGGAAGAGAAAATAGGTCTTTAGGGCATGCCTTATTGAGACTGGTGTAGTGGATGCGCTTCCGGAGCTTCTCGCTGGCCCTCGGGATAATAACACGGTTTGCCAAGCGCCGGGAGCGGCGGACTCTCCGTCTCGTCGGACGGCTGGACGTCGGGAAAGACCTTCAAGTAGTGCTCTATCACCTCCCTAGGGATCTCTGGCCTCGGTGACGACTGTCATGCAGCACATCGACCTCATGCCGGAGGGGGGCAACGAGCGCGCCTTCCTATATACTACCCGGGCCCCCGGCTACCCGGGTGGTCTGGGTGGCATCGGCGCTGATTCGGACGAGCCTTGTGGAGACGTCGTCCTTATCAAGGGGTTGCACCCGGGGTGCGGTGGTAGAGGCACGGTGGCGTGCACTTAGGTGGAGCTGGTTTGGTTCTGTACTGCCGAGGGCTGGCGCTCTAGTTGCTGTAAGCGCCCGAAGCCTTTCCAAGGCTAATACTGCGGCAGCACGGTCTCCACAAACCTTGAGGACGCCTGTTGGTGTAGGCATCTTCAAGACAAGGTAGCCGTAGTGGGCTATTGCCATGAATCGGTACAGGGCTGGCCTACCGATTATGGCATTGAAGGGGCGGTCAATCTCGGCCACGTCGAACAGAATGCACTCTGTCCGGTAGCTGTCCGGTGCCTCAAAGGTCACTGAGAGGCTGATGTGGCCGTAGGGAACGACCTGTCCCGGCCCTACCCCTGAGAACGGGCTTGATGGGGCGAGCTTGGCCATCGGGATCTGCAGCTTCTGGAAGGCTGCGTGACTGGTGAGGTTCAGTCCAGACCCACCATCCACCAAAACGTGGTACATCTTCACGTTGGCGATGGTAAGGGCCACCACGAGCGGCAGTTGGCCGGCCCCAGCCATGTTCCTGGGGCAGTCGGTGTCATCAAAGCTGATGGGGGTTCCCATCCACCTGAAGTGCGGTACTGCACTTGGAAGGGGAGCCACCGACACTACCGCTCGGCGGAAGGCCTTAGCCATGCTTCGGGACAGGGGGTGATGTCACAGGACATCTTCCAGTGCTTGTCATCACTGGAGCTGGAGCTCCCATGACTGCGCACTGCCTTTACGGCGCGCGGGAGCTCCTGGAACTCCACCTGGCGGTCGTCGCCGTCTCGGGCCTCGACCTTCTGCTTTGCCCTCCCTTTGACTATAAGGTGGGGCATCAGTTAGGGGCTGCTTCCCCTTCCGGAAGCGCTCCGCGAGCTTCTGGATTTCCCGGCATCTGGAGGAATTCCGCCGGGTTGATGCTGCCGTCGTACTTCTCAGGCAAGAGCGGTCGAAACTTGCGCGGCCATTTTGTGAAGCGAAGGCGGGGCGCGAGGGCCGCACACCCTGCTTCTGTCACCGCAGGTTCTGATGCCGCGAACGCTTGGTTCGCGCTGAGCACCGCATGCCCCAGCAACCGGGGGCATACGCTCCGGTGCCCGCTCTTCGCTGCGGCTAGCGCACCCTCACTAGGTACACCCAGCGCTACTGAAAGCCTGACGCTGGTCGGAGCCTGCATTGCCGGGGTCGGCGCTGCCAGAGCCGGTTGCTGGCTCCCAGTGCAGGTATCGGTGCCGTGAACGCTTGGTTCTCCGCTGGCACAATGTGCCCCGGTATGGACAAGACCGCTCCATAGACCGGGGACGCTGTTTGCAGGGCATATGGTGGTGGCATATGCTGCGCGACGTATGCCTGGGGCAGAGCTCACGTAGCGAAGGTCTGCCCTTCAGGCTGGGTTTAGGCCGACGTCATGTTGTCGCCAGCCTCCTGAGTGCGACACCTTTCTTGACGTCGCTCGAGGAACACTCAGGCATCTTGGCCTAAGTGGCACCGTTCCAGCTCTGTCCTCAGGTCCGTCAACGGAAGCTTGGAGGAGCTGGAATCCCGTCGTCTGGCCGTCAACCGTTGGCGTGTGCGTCAGCGACACAGCCGGTTGGTCGGAGCGTCGTCCCCATCGAAGCCAATGGTTCGCAGCGGCGACGACAAGACGGTCTACCTTGTGAATCCACTGCTGGGTCGCTGCCTGAGGCGCGTCCCCAGCAGGCGGATTGCGCAGTAGCGCCGTTGCTGCGGCTAGCGCACCCCCACCGGGTACGCCCGGCGCTACTGAAGGCCTGACGCTGGATGGAGCCTGCATTGCCGGGGTCGGCGCTGCCAGAGCCGGTTGCTGGCTCCCAGATTGCCCTGTCACACTCCGTCCTGAGTGTGTCATCATGTACTTTCCCCTGGTCACGGTTTGCCGCGAACGTGGGGGGGGGGGGGAGAGTTTGCCGCTGAAGGGAGCTTGGTCATCTTCGTCGGCGGAAACTCGTCGCGCTAGGGGAAAAGCCCCCTACCTGGCGCGCCAAATGTCGAAGTGTTCGGTCAACACTTCCCCCGGGCCTGCACTGGGCAGCCCGCGGAGGTTCTTTTTTCGGAGGGGCTAGTTCCTAGCGGAGAGCTTAAGCAGATGGACGAGTTAGTGAGAGCTTGACACGGGGAGTTTTACGTGGTTCAGGCCGCCGGAGCGTAAAACCCTACGTCCACGGCGAGCTATGGAGCTCGCTGTATTGCTTGCTGCTCAGGGCCGGGGGGCCTGAGCTTGGGGGTGAGTTACAGCTTGAGAGTGTATGGCTAGCGTATGAGTTGCAAAATGCGAACCCTTGCTATCGACGCCTACCCGAGCCTTTTATAGTCCAAGACTCGGGCGGCTTACAAGGGGTGCCGGGACCCGACAGGTGGTCCCGGGAAGATTGTCTATTATCTACCGTATCTGTAGTTACGCCGGTAGTTGCCTCTGGTCGAAGGCTTCTGAGTCTTCATCTTGCCGCCCTGCCCATGCTGCACGCTAGTCGTAGTGGTTGATGACGGCGCAGGCGGCATGGGATGTCTTGTCGCGACATTTATTAGCTGGCAGGTTCTGACACCGCGCGCCAGTCTGTGATGCGACTGGGCGCAACGGCACCTGACAGACGCGTGCTCCGCGTTTCCGCGTCTTGGGAAGACGCGGGCCTTGAATACCTTGTACGGGCAAGGTGTGGGGCGCCTTTACGCCCGCTGCCTACCGCTCGGGGGCAGGCAGCACCGTTCTTCTGGCCACGTGGCGGGTCCGGAGCTCTCCTCTGAGGAGAGGGAGGTCCGGCCCCGCTGGACGCGTGGCGCCTTCGGACCTCTCTCCCGCGGAGGGGGAGGTCCGGCTTCTGTATGCCACGTGGCGGGCCCGGGGCTCTCCTCTGAGGAGAGGGAGGTCCGGCCCCGCTGGACGCGTGGCGTCTTCGGACCTCTCTCCCGTGGAGGGGGAGGTCCGGCTTCTGTATGCCACGTGGCGGGCCCGGAGCTCTCCTCTGAGGAGAGGGAGGTCCGGCCCCGCCGGACGCGTGGCGCCTTTGGAGCTCTCCCTGCGGAGAAGGGCGAGTACCTTAGGCATTTTACCCTGTGCGCGGGGGTACCCCATATCTCAGGTACCGACAGCTCTAGATCGGAGCGCGAGGCGTCTGTCGCTGTCCAACCCGCACCGAGGGCGATCGGGACTCAGGCCGCCGACAAGGGGAAGGGAAAGGAGCCGGCCCCCGGGCAGCCAGAGAAGAAACGTGCCCGGTCTCCTCCGAGGGCGCCACTTGCGCCGAGCCAGGGGGTCGGAGCACCCTTGCGCCCATCTCCCAGAGGCGCTGGTTCGTCGAGTGGCGACCCAAAGAGACCCCGGGTCTCCCACTCCGGTGGGTCTCTTCTCGGACAGCGGCGGTCCGAGGAACCCCAACGGTCCTGCCACCCTGCCTCAGGCGGAGGGGCTTCCAGGAAGGACGCCGGTGGAGCGACGCCCGGGAGTGTGCCGGGGGCTCAGACGCCACAGCCAGCGAGCGTTCCGGCTGCAGGTCCTGGCGGTTCTGCCCCGGCCCAGAGGCCGGGGCTCCAAGCCCGTTGGAGCGCTCACGCCACCCAGTAAGTGTTGCTCTTTCTGGCGTGTAGAAGTAACGTTCCTTTCTCCTCTCTTAGCCTGAGAGCTTCCTTTGCCTGCCGGGACTCACCGGCTGCCGGGGGCGAGCCTATTACCCGGCCATCTCCAGTCAGCGGAGGCCCTGCGCCGCAGCATCCGGGAACTGCGATGGTTCCGATGGCCCCCAAGTCGGCAGGGGCTTCTTCTGTGCCGGCGGGTTTGCCCCCTGCGGTGGCGGCGGCAGCACCTGCTCGTCCTCCTTTGCCAGCCCGGAAGCCCGGTGCTGAGGCTGGAGGGGCTGCTGTGGGCGCAGCTGCTGGCTCCCTGGCTCCCCCGGGTCAGCTTCTTGCCTCAGCTGCTGAGGCACCAGCACCTTCACCGGTCGTGGACGCGACGGGGGAGGTCAGGGGCGTGGCTCCTGCCCCCACCGCTCCGCTGCCCATATGGGATGCCTTGGGGCGTGCTCAGGCTGGCGTCCAACAGATCCAGGCCGCCTTCGAGCGGGAGCGGGAGGTGCTGGATGGAGATAGGGAGCGCCTCCTTAGCTGGGAGCATCTCCTGCAGCAGCGGACCCAGGAGGCTAAGGCAGAGCTCGACTCGAGACAGTCGAGGCTTGACGCCATGGGGGCTCTGCTCGACGCTCAGAAGAGGGCCGTCGACCACCTAGGCTCAGAGACCCGGCGGCTCTGCGCTACTTTCCGCGAAGCTCAGGCCAAGGCCGAAGCGCGCTCCACTGCCGTGGAGGAGTTGCGGCTGCAGGTAGTTCGCCGAGAGTGCGCCATCGCAGATCGGGAGCGTGCCGTGGCGGCCGAGGAGGAGAAGGTCGCCGCATGGCTGGAGGCCAGAGAGGGCGAGCTGAGGGCCCGGGCCGAGAAGCTGGAGCTCCGTGAGTCGGCTGCTGCCGCGAGGGAGGAGCAAGCCTCCCGGGAGCGCCAGGCGGCGCTGGATCGCGAGCTGGTGGCCCGCCAAGAGGTAGAGAAGCTCCAGGCTTCACGTTCTGTCGAGGCCCGGGCGGTCTGGAGCTTTTTTACAGAGGCGGGGTCCGCCTTGGTTCCCATTGGTTTCAGCCCGGTGCGGATGGAGGCTCCAGCGCAGGAGGTGTCTGGGGCAATCCCGGCGCTTGAGTCCATCGGCACCAAGCTGGGTCGGCTCGAAGCGGTGATTGCCGACGAGCTTGAGGTGGAGGGACGAGGCCTGGCGTAGGAGGTCGCCGCGCATGTGCTGGCATGCTTCCGGAGCCAAGACCCTTCCTTCTCTCTGGAGCCAGTCGACTAGGGCCCGTCGTCGAGCGGGAGGAAGCTGCCAGGGCCGAGGTCGGGGACATGGCCGCCCTCGTGGCCTCTAGATTCCAGCGGGAGTCCGGGGACTCTTAGGCAGCCGCCCCCGCGGCCAAAAAGGCCCTGTATCTCTTCTCCTCCTTTTTTTTACTTTTGTTGAGTCTGTAGTCCAGCTCATGGAGCCTTGCATGAATAGACTCTTGTTATTTTCTGCGTCTGTGTGCTTTCGTCTTCTTCTTGGCTTGGCCTGACAGACCTTAGCTCCGCAAGGTACTCAGAGGCCTTCACCAATCTTGAAGCCCTGCACAGACACCTTCCCCGGGTCCTTATTGTGTTAAGGGCCTCGGAGGTCTCCGGAACTTGCCCTGTGAGAACGGGGAGGTCCGGATCCGCCGACCACGTGGCGGGCTCGAAGCTCTCCTCTGAGAAGATGGAGGTCCGACCCCGCGGGACACGTGGGGCCTTCGTAGCTCACCCCTGCGGAGGGGGCGAGGCCCGTCTCTGCCGGCCATGTGGTGGGCCCGGAGCTACCTGCCGATGAGAGGGGGGCTCTGGCCCCGCCGGACACGTGGGGCCTCCGGAGCCCGCCCCTGCGGAGGGGGTGAGGTCCGGATCCTTCGGTCTTGCGTTGGAGCTCCGGTCTTGCGCGGTCCCGTAGTGGCCCCCTGGTAGGTGTGGCCAATTGTTTGGGCGCTCCTACCATACTCCTGCGGGGAGCTAAGGCCGGGAGGTCCTGCACACAAGTAAGGGAAACGTAATTCTCCTTGGGGCTCCCCCTTCCCTATCTCATAGTCTTATTTGGCTTACGATCCTGATCCAGTGTACGGTGCTTGGGAACTCTAGTGCGCGATGTGCCGGGGGCTCGAGGCCCCCTGGCCATCGGCAGGTACGTCAAACGCGACCGCCTTCGGTAGGATAGCAAATGCTGACTAGAGGTGACAATGGGAAAAGGAAGCTGAGTGCATGGTGAGCATACATAGGAAGTGCGGTCATAAAAATTAATACGTAATTTGAATGAGCACAAGGGAAGAGAAAAGTAGGACAGGTTTCTTTCCATATAAATTTCCATAGGAGGAAGGCAGGCTATACATGGAGGCAAAGACCCGCCCCATTAAGAAGGGAAGCAAGACTCTACGCGCTTAGGGTCGGAACCAGGCCAAGCTGAACATAGTCCTGGACCGTCCCCTGAGACTTAGGCATCAGCTCGTAGCTGCTTCCCCTTGCGGAAGCGCTCCGCGAGCTTCTGAATCTCCCGGCACTCGGCAGCAGTATGGTAACTGGTGTCGTGCACGGGGCATGGCTCGCCTTGGTCACCATCTGGAGCTGGTGACTGACGCTGCCTCTTGTCGGGGCGTGGCCCCCGAGCCCCACTGGGTGCTGCTGCTGCAGCAACGGGGCTGCGGTCGGCGGCTTCATCTTGCCACCGCCCCGGTTCTTGATTTTCTTGCCGCTTCCATGGGAAGCAGAGCCAGATCCGGACTGTCCTCCTGACTCGGAGGCTGGCAGTGAGTGCCAGTTCCGCCCTTCTGCTGCCCTGGCGCACTTGTCCGCCAGGCTGAAGAGCTCTCTGGTCGCGAGCTTCTCAAGCATCTTCTTGTCCCGTACACCCTGCCGGAACGCCACCACCACAGAAGCATTTTGAATATGCGGGATGGTGTTCCGCACCTAGGAGAACCGCTGGATGAAGGAGCGCAGCGTCTCTCCAGGTTGTTGCTGGATGGCATGGAGGTCGAGCTCCGTGCCAGGCTGGCTGTAGGAGCTGCCGAAGTTAGCAGTGAACTGCCGGCAGAGCTCTCCCCAGGAGGTTATGGAACCCTGGGGAGGTTCATGAGCCAAGACCGGGCTGGGCCGGTCAAGGCGAGGGGGAAGTAGTTGGCCATGATGGCCTCGTCCCCTCCTGCAGCAAGGATGGCGGTGGAGTAGATCTGGAGGAACTCCGCCGGGTTGACACTGCCATCGTACTTCTTGGGCAGGTGCGGCCGAAACTTGCGCGGCCACCTCGCGAAGCGAAGGTGTGGCGCTAGGGCCGCACATCCTGCTCCTGTTTCTGCAGGCGTTGGTGCTGCGAACGCTTGGTTCGCTGCTGTCACTGTTGACACGACCCCAATGGTCCTGTCGAGCCAGGATCACGCTGAGGGGTGCTGCGTTGCACAGCACCGTATAACACACGTCAAAGGTGCAAAGCGGAAGCAGAAGTTTTATTACATAAACAGGTTTATGAACATGTTTACATCAAAATAAGTTCAGTCTACACTCGCGGGCGTAGACTAAGCATCAAGTGCACGTTCAGCCCTCGAACGTGTCCTTGCTAGCACACACGCACACTAACTCTGCGGCGTGCACGACTCCCACTCGACGGGGTTCCCCTCCTGGGGTTCCGTCTCCTCTTCGGGAGTCCCTTCCTCATAGAACCCTGCAAAAGCTTCAAACACAAGCAGTGAGCACGAAGGCTCAGCAAGTATGACCCGTCTCACCTAAACATGGAACTTCTACATGAGGGTAATGGGTTGCATGAGGCAAAAATCATTTGCAAGGACTCGCCTAATTAGTAGAACCTTACTTTCAAGTTTTAGCAGAAGGTTGTGGAGAACCTTACGCTAAGGCACATGAGAGAGCCGCAATCAAACAAGAAACGCATTTCTCTCATGTACTTTGCCCAAAGTTGAAAAGAACTTTAGTTAGCACTAAGCTACAGCATATCATTAACAATCAATGTCCAGCTTTCAATCAGCAACATTTTAACATGTAACTAGCCTGTTCTTTCTACGTCACGGTACAGTGAACAAGTGGTACTCACTGACTGCGAGGGACGGCGATTATAATCGATTTACACCTGCAGGGTTACCCGAACAACCCGTCACGTACGCCCGTACTCGATGTTGCCTCCAACAACCATCACGGACGCCGTACGCGACTACCTTTCACCCGTTAGCCAAATATTGAACCGGTCCCATCGTCCCGAGCAAGAGGTCTCTGCACGCGCATCTCCGTGCCGCCAGCCGATTTACACCTCGAGCTCTCAACCTACCCTCTGAACGACGGGCAATGCCTCAATACCCAGCTACCCGAGTTACATCAGTTTCCCGGTTCCCATATAGCCGGTAGGTCTTCGGTACTGTTCTAGCTTGTTCAACAGGCCCGCACATGGCTCGGTCCTCAATCGACACAAGCGGAGCTACAGCACACAGGCCCCAAAGTCCTGCTGCCCTTACTCTCCGCTCGGTCTCATTTTCTTGCCATGTGTATCATGTGCTATCTCTACCCGAGCAATGTGCCTCTAGCCTATTCTCGCGAGTAGTTCCAACTACTCGACTTGTACCGAATCCTACTCTATCCTAGCAATGCAGTGGCTAACGAGTTTTGCAATCCTAAACCCAACCCGTGGTTTTCTTGGCTATGCAGTTGGATTTCCAAACAAGACTCTAATGCACAGAATAAAGGAAACAGGTATGTGCTCCAAACAATAAAAATTTGTAAAAAGGTTAATGTAAACCGGAGCTTGCCTTGCTGCTCTTGGTCGTAGGCTAGCTGTTCCTCCGGAGTAACGAAGTCTAGGACTTCGGGTTCCTCCTCGACCTTAGCGACTACATGATAGAAACAATACATGTATTAATTTAATGCATTTGTATTAAGTTTGAAGTTGTGAAGTCTATAACCTTTGCTAGATAGACCTAATGACTGTGAAACTTTTACTGTGGCTTGGTTACAACCTAAACAAAGACTTGGTCAAGTTTTAGTTGCAGCAAAGCTCATTTGAGCCCTCCACAAATAATTATGTCCTTGACCTTAATTGGAACTCTTAGGGCGTTCTAGGAATTTTCATGAGACAAACTATGACTTTCTGAAAACTAGATTTTCAGAGGGTTCTAATGGAGTTGGTCTCACTTAATTTGGAAGTATCTAACTAAAGATATGAGCTAAACAATTTCAGAGAAAATTCTGAAAATGTTTCTGAACATTTTCTATTTTCTCTGGAACAGTTTTGTTAATCACACCATTAGGTGGACTAAATGAGCTCAAATGGATCTGAAATTTTTATGGTAGTTCAAGGATATTTTGGTGAACATCTCAGCAAAATTTCAGGATTTTCCTCCAAAGGATTCTCCAGTTAAAATTCCTAACAGTTTAAACTTTAAGGAATTAATCCTGGAGAATTAAGGAATTTCATGAAGTGAAACTTGATTTTCTGGAAAGTACTCAGAGAGCTGAATCCAGCAAAATTTGGTTCACTCAATTTGGAGCTTTCTAGCCAAAGTTATAAGGATTTAAAGTTTGAAGGAAATCTGAAAATCGGGGAAAAGTTTAAACTCGCGCGTGGGCCCAGGGGACACGCGTCGCACGCCTAGGCGATGGCACACCGCGGCCCACAAGGATTTTGCGCGCCAGCACACCTGATCCCGGCCGCAGCCGGATCCCGATTCAAAATATCGGCCGCTGACAGCTGGGGTCCACCCCCTTCTTCAACCTCGCGACACCCGCGCCCCGCCGCCGAGGGACCTCGCCGGAGAGCTCGCCGTCGGCTGCTGTACAGCTCCAAACTTCTTGATTCTGGCCGCCCCTGCCTACTTTTACTTGGGGAACAGGATCCGAGGGTCAGCTGCTCATGACAACGGCCGGAGCATGGTCGGCGACGAGCCGCCATATCGGAATGACTTCGGCCATGTCGGCTGACTCCCCTGGTACCTCAGCTACTTGGGAAATCGGTCGGGGAGCATCAGTGGACCTCAGAGAAGGTCGACATGAGCTCGAGGCAGCTCGGGGAAGGCCCGAAATAGGTCCTCACCATGCGCCCGATACCCCCCGTTCGTTCCGCCATTAGTAGACCTTAAATTACGCCGGGCACAGAGGTTCTCCGGCCCAGAGTTGTGAAGGCAACTTGTGCGTTACCGTGTCTAGCTCGTGTGGGAGTGGCCTGAGGCCCTCTAATCATTTCTAGAGCACGAATTAAACAGAATCGTACCCGAAGGTCGTTCTGCACACAGAAAGGGGAAAAGTGGAAATTCGCCGCCGGTGAGCAACCACTCGAGCTGTGGCTCGGGAATGAGCAGCACCGGTCACCCGCGCGTCCAAGGGTGCCTTGGCTCGGGCGTGACAACGCCCAGGTTGGGCTGTCCACGAGAGCCCGAGGTGCGGCGGTTCCAAGTTCCGAGTTTGATCTTTCGGCACAGCCGATATCAATCGGTTTCAACCGAATTCTAGCAATGGGGAGGATGGAGGAAGGTCTCTAGTACCTTGCTGGGACTCTGGAGTGGAAAGAGGGGGCTGCGATCGGCGTCCTCCGATCAAGTCCGAACTGCGGAAACTTTCGGCCGGTGCTGGGTTCTTGCGGGAAAACACGTCGGTACCTCGGCCGAGGAGGGGGGCAGGCGCCTTAAGAAGGCTCTGCACCGCCTCATGCCCGCGCGTGGGCAAGCAGCTGGTGGCGCGGTGGCTGGCCTCAGTGGCGATCACCGCTGCGGCTCGGCAACCCGAGTGAAAAGTCTCAGTCGGTTTGTGTTGAAGTAGAGGCTGACATGTGGGTCCCACCCTTCCTTTTAACCTCTGAAATTTACTTCTAATCACTGTTGTAAACAGTGAACCCCATACTACCCTTGGCAATTCAAATTATTCCCCCATGAGCCATTTGAATTGATCAAAGTTCAAATGAGGTTTGGTTTGAATGAATTTCAGCACAAGTTCAGTTTGAAATTCAAATAAAGTTTGAATTTCTCCCCCTTAGCTCATGTCAAGATCTACTCCAAATGGAGTGAAAATTGGTGTGTGAGCTCACAAAAATGTGCTGAGTAAGAATATGCCTTCCACTTTCAAATTCATGGTATAAAAACAGTTTGAATTTGAATATGTTTTCAAACTGCCCCTTTTCTAACTATACCCAAGATGACCTCAAAAAGGTTTTGAATTTGGGTGAAACTTGGCATGGACATCCTTAGCAAAGTGTAGGAGTTTTTCCTATGTCCAGCCCATCTATATCACATGTGGGAAATACCACTTTTGCAATGTGTAAGTTTGTTCCCTAATGAGCATGTTGATAATTGTTACTTGCTCTTCATTTGTGTTCATCACTCTTCCTCAAATGAGGTGTGTGGTGTGGGGATGAACACTACAAATGGGTGTCAAAAACTGAGGCCCTTACATTCCTCCCCCCTTAAAAGAATCTCGTCCCGAGATTATAAGGTGAAAATGAGAGAGAGGACGGTGGAAAATTACCGGATATGCGACGTGAGAAAGTCGGGGTAGTTAGTGCGAAGGAATTCTTCGCTCTCCCATGTCGCTTCGTCCATGGAGTGATTACTCCACAGAACCTTGTAGAACCACAACGTACGGTTGCGTGTGGTTCGGGCCTTCTCATCAATAATCTGCACCGGTTCCTCCCGATAGGTGAGATCCGGTTGCAGTTCTTCAATGTCTTCCAGCTGAACGGTAGTTGATAGCTTGAGACACTTCCTCAGCTGGGAAACGTGAAAGACGTCGTGCACACCGGAAAGTGCTTCTGGTAATTTCAGCCGGTATGCTACCGATCCACATCTTTCGGTGATCTGGAATGGACCGATGAATCGGGGTGCCAACTTTCCTCTCACCCCAAATCTGTTTACGCCCTTCATTGGAGACACTCGTAGGTATACGTGATCTCCAACTTCGAATTGTAATGGGCGCCTTCTCCGGTCCGCATACTGTTTCTGTCGGGATTGAGCGGCTCTTAGGTTCGCTTGAATCAGTCGAACCTTTTCTTCCACGTCGTTGACAAGGTCAATCCCGAAGGTAACCCTCTCGCCAGACTCACACCAGTTCAGTGGTGTGCGGCATTTCCTGCCGTATAGCACCTCGTAGGGCGCCATCTTGATGCTGGCTTGGTACCCGTTGTTGTACGAGAACTCGGCTAACGGCAAGTGATCATCCCAATTCTTGCCGTGGTCGATAGCGCAAGCTCGTAGCATGTCTTCTAGGATTTGATTTACCCGCTCAGTTTGCCCATCCGTCTGCGGGTGGTAGGCTGAACTACGGATCAGCTTCGTCCCCAAGGCAGCGTGTAGCTGCTCCCAAAAACGGGACACAAATAAGGTGCCCCGATCCGATATGATAGTACGGGGTACGCCGTACAAGCATAGGATCCGTGAGATGTACAGTTCAGCGTACTTCTTGGCGTTGTGGTTGGTGTTGACCGGGATGAAATGGGCAACTTTGGTGAGCCGATCGATGATCACCCACACCGAATCATGTTTCTGTAAGGTGGTGGGTAAACCGACGACGAAATCCATGCTCACGTCCTCCCACTTCCAGGCAGGAATGCCCAGTGGTTGCAGCAGTCCCGGTTTCCGCATATGGTCTGCCTTCACCCTTCGACATGTATCACACTCGGACACGTATTTTGCAGTCTCTCGCTTCATCCGTGTCCACCAAAACTTTCTTCTGAGTTCTTGATACATTTTGTTGCTGCCGGGGTGAATAGAAAATTTTGATAAGTGGGCCTCATCAAAAATTTTCTTCCGTAGCTCCGGGTTTCGGGGTACGACAATCCGGTTCTTGAACCATAGGACGCCGTCTCCGTCCTTCCGGAAACATTTCAACTCCCCACTGTCTACACGTCTCCGCAAATGTGACATGCCCTTGTCATTCTTCTGGGCTGCCGCTATCTCTTCACGGATGGTGGGGATCAAAGCTAGGTTGTAGAGAGCTCCGTGTGGAATCACATGTAGTGGTGGTTTGCTCTCTTCCAACGGTGTGATGGTCAGATTATTGACGTGTGACTTGCGGCTCAGCGCATCTGCCACAACGTTTGCCTTGCCCGGATGATAATGGATCTCTATCTCATAATCCTTTATCAGTTCTAACCATATTCGTTGCCTCATGTTCAGCTCCTTCTGAGTGAATATGTACTTGAGGCTTTTGTGGTCGGTATATAAATGTACGAGGTTACCGAGTAGGTAGTGCCTCCACATCTTCAGTGCAAGTACCACGGCAGCGAGCTCCAAGTCGTGAGTTGGATAATTTTGCTCATGATTCCTAAGCTGCCGTGATCCATACGCGACCACTCTTCGGTCTTGCATCAGCACACATCCGAGCCCAATGCCGGATGCATCGCAGTACACATCGAACGGTTTTGTTGTGTCTGGCTGCGCCAAAACCGGTGCTGATGTCAGGTGCTTGACTAAAGCCTTGAATGCTGCTTCACATGCTGGACTCCAAACATATTTGGTAGCTTTCTTCAGCAGCTCTGTCATTGGCTTGGCAATCTTCGAGAAGTTCGGAATGAACCTCCGATAATATCCCGCGAGTCCGAGGAAACTCCGTACCTCATGAACAGTTCTCGGGGATTTCCAATTCAGCACTTGCGTGATCTTGCTCGGGTCCACAGCGATACCTTCCGCTGAGATGATATGCCCGAGGAAAGGCACTTGCGATATCCAAAACTCGCATTTGCTGAACTTTGCGTATAACTTGTGATCCCGCAGCCGTTGCAAGACTATACGCAGATGTTTCTTGTGATCTTCCTCCGACTTGGAGTATACTAGGATGTCGTCGATGAAGACCACCACAAACTTGTCCAGCTCCGTCATGAACACCGAGTTCATTAAGTACATGAAGTGAGCTGGAGCATTGGTGAGGCCAAAGGACATGACCAGGTACTCATAAAGTCCATACCTTGTCGAGAAAGCTGTCTTTGGAATGTCCTCCGCCCTTATCTTAATCTGATGGTACCCGGATCTTAAATCCATCTTGGAAAAGATCTTTGCTTCGACCAACTGATCAAACAACATGTCGATCCGTGGCAACGGGTACTTGTTCTTGATGGTTACGGCATTTAATGGACGGTAGTCCACGCAAAGCCGCAACGTTTCATCCTTCTTTTTGACAAATAATGCCGAACAGCCCCATGGCGAGGAGCTCGGCCTAATAAAACCCTTCTCCAGAAGGTCCGTGAGCTGAGTCTTCAGTTCAGCCAACTCCTTGGGCGCCATCTTGTACGGCCTTCGGGATATTGGCATGGTTCCCGGTGCAAGTTCAATCTTGAACTCCACCTCTCTATCGGGTGGCATTCCCGGCAAATCGTCCGGGAATACATCCGGGAACTCTCGGACCACTGGAATGTCTTCCAATCTGATGGTTGTGGCTTGATAGACACTTGGAAGTTTTATTTCTGGACTGTCCAGAAATAATGAGTGAGAACCGTGCACCTCTGAGTTTAAGTGCACGACTCGAAGGACGGTGTCTAAGACAGCGCCGTGGCGGGTTAACCACGACATCCCTAGGATGACATCGACCTTCTGCCCCTCTAAGATAATGAGAGACGTGGGGTACACTCTACCCGCTAAGCATAATGGTGCTTTGGAGACCATTACGCTTGCTGAAATCTTCCCACCCGGTGAACAAATTAGATATGGACTATCGGTGGGTAGTATTGGCAAGCTGTGTTTAGCAATGAAAGCTTGGCTAATAAAATTATGCGTGGCGCCTGAATCAAATAGTACTATAGCGGGATGCTGGTGGAGTTGGAACATACCCGCAAGGATTGGCTCGCCCTCCGGCACGTCCTCAATGGCAAGCTGGTGGACAGTGCCGGGCCTAGGGTTTGCCTGCCGCGCATTAGTAGGGTTCCGGGGTTGATTCCTCCCCGGAAACTGTGGTGCCACTCCGCCGCCTTGCCTCTCCGGGCAACTGCTCGCGAAGTGTCCTGGACGACCACACTTGTAACATGTGGCCGCTGCTGGTGGAGTACTCGGGGGACGAAAGCCCGGCATGCGTTGCGGAGGTGCAAACGCACGCGGTATCGCCCGCTGCTGCTGCTGTTGTTGCGGTGGTACTGGCAGTGCCGTCCGGAATGCCGGTGAAGAGTACGGCCGACCACGGAACGGCATCGACCGCTGTGGTGGTTGCCAGCGTGGACCTGATCGTGGGCGATTCACCATCCGAAACTTCTGAGAAGGACCACCTCCTTCTCCGCTGCTCTGCGGCGCGCTTCGCTTTCGCTCTGCCGCCGCCAACTCCTTGCCGGAGTCCTCCTGAACAATCGCAGCATCAATTATGTCGTTGAGGCTGCCGCGATTGAACATCGCCAGCTTGTCCTTCAGGAGCGGGTTAAGCCCCTGGTAAAAGTGGTCCCGCCGCTTCTCGTCCGTATCTGCGTGATACGACGCGTAGAGCGCGAGATCGTTGAACGCCCTGGAATATTCCAGCGCGTTCCGGCTCCCTTGTTGCAGGTGTAGGAACTCCTGCGTCTTCCTCTTCATCAAACCGGGCGGTATATGATAGGCCCTGAAGGCCGTCCGAAACTCCGCCCAGGTCATCACTCGGTCGGTGGGCTGGGAAGCACAGAAGTTGGCCCACCAGGCGCTCGCGGATCCTTGGAGCTGCTGGACCGCGAACTGAGTCTTGCGCTGCTCGCTAATTTGGAGCAGCCCGAACTTCATTTCTATGGCGCGGAGCCAGTTGTCCGCGTCAAGTGGTTCATCCGCCCTTGAGAATACAGGGGGATGAGTCACCAGGAAGTCGGAGTAGGAGCTCTGTTGGCGCTCCTCACGATCTTGACGTCTCTCTGGGCGAGACGTATTGGCGATGAGAGTCTGCAGCAACTCTGTGTGCTGCTGATGCGAGCCCGCCATTGCCGCGACAATGTCGGCCAATGTAACCGTTGGCAGTGGCGGTGGCGGTGTTTGCTGTTGCTGTTGCTGCTGCTGTCCCGAGGAGTCCTCGGGAGGTGGTTGGGAGGTCTCTCCCCCTTGGCTAGTACCTCCAACATCAGGGTTGGCACGAGTACGCGTCATTCTGAAATTCAACAAAGCAGCAATTAGCACATGTCTCACTCAAAATTCCATAAACAGCAGTAGGTATTGAAGCGACGCATGATTAACTTGCACAACATTCACATATATTGATAAAGCATAAACTTTATACAAGATACATTATTCTCGGATCTCCGAGAAGTCGTGCTCATGTCGTCACTACCTATACATAAGCTACTGTTTACACGACATGTCACCGATTACAAAAGTTGGGTTACGCTACCCTAGCTGCCCTACTTGGCAACCGTAACCCCCTACTCGGAGTAGAACTCGACCTCCTGTGGGTCGTCCTCCTCCGGTACCTCTGCTGGTGGCTCGGGGTCTACCACTTCTTCTCCCATTCCAGGTTCTCCCATGGCTGGAAGACCCAAGACTACCGGTACGCCCAATACCGGGGGCACGAGGTCCTGCAATGCATGCACCTCGTCCATAGCCTGGTTGTAGTCCTCTTCCCAGCCTTGTCCTTCCTCAATAGCGTCGTCCCGCTCTTGAGCAAGGTCCTCATTCTGCTGGGTTAGGGTCTGTACCAGCTCTTGCAACGCCGCGATGTCAACACGGCTCTTCTTCTTTGCCTTCTTCAGACGACGCAACTGATTGTGTTGTTCATTCAGTCGCTTGATCGTCGGAAGGAGCACATTGCGGAGTGCGCTGTGAGCACCCTCGAAATGATCTCCACGGCTTGTGCTCTCCTTGAACTTGGTGGCAAGATGCTCCGTATGAACAGCTTGGCTGTCCATCACAGCGTTTCCCGCCCTCATTTGGAGGCTGAGATTTGCCTCCGCGGGGTTGTACCTTGGGCAACTCGGGTCTGTTGCCTCCAGGTACCTCTCTTTCCACACATGCTGAGCTCGTCCCTCCACCGGAACGAGTGCGTATGGAGTACCCTCCATAGCCTGCACATGTAGTTGGCAGAAACGTGACATAGTGTCACGGGCTGCCACTTGCCACATCCCTTCCGGTTGTCTCCCTCTCACCGTGACGGTGAATGGCACCCAACCGGGTGGCGTAGGTCCTGCGGGAACCTCGACATGGATCATCCATGTCTTGTTCCTCTCTTCGCCTTCTTCCTTGGCGAAGTATTGCGGCATCTGGTTGTACCCGAAATATTGGAGCATTTGCCACAATGCTTCCGGGTAGCCGCTACGGTCAGAACAGTGGGAAACTAACCACCCGTTCTCCAACCGTTTATCTGCTGCCATCTGTAAAAATATATTTGAGAAATGTCAAATATTTATTTAAACAGTAAACCATTGAGTTATAACATAAGATATGTCATTGAACCCCTAAAACTTGGAAACATAGTTCAAATTTTGAACAAATTTGACTGCTGATCTGCTGTTCCCATGACAGCCTTGACCAGTTTCCACATCAACCTGATTTAGGCCATGTTAAAGGCAAAACCAATTCTGGAGCTCAACATCAAAGTTAAAGTTAACTTCAATAGCTTTCCAGAAAGTATTTGGTTGACCTAAGATCTGCCCTGGTTCAAAAGTTATGAGATGTCAAAGTTAACAGAATTTCTGGAATCAATTGGACAGCACCCCCCTGCTTTAGGTACTGAATTGATCCAAGAATCCCAGTTAATTCTGTTCCCAATCTGACAAAACTTTCTTTTACAAAGTCGTAACCCATCTCATAAGCTTTCCAGAAGTACCTCATTTCCTATTTTTGGATTTTTAAGCAGGAAGTTATGCTTAATTTACAGAGAGTTTACAGAGAGTCTTTGCTCTGTCCTGTTTTCTGGACAGTTTCAACTCTACTGCATTTTTCGAGTGGTTAAGGGATGAAACACCTCTGGAACTCAACAGAAAAGTTGTAAAGCTCCTCCAAAGCTTTCCAGAAATGTATCATACGACCCAAACCTCGAAAGAACTCAACCTCTAACCTCTGATTAACTCCAGCCTTGATTTAGCTGAAAACAGAGTGCTCTGTCCTTAACATCCTATAAGTTGAAAACTTGTTAGCTTTGAATATCCTGTTCAAGGGAAGGAGTTACATCAAGTTTTACTACTTTGGATCAAAACCTTCAAGTTTTTAAATGAAGTTGTTCATTTAATTGGATGTGACGTCGAGGCGTCACCAGATTATGTCGGTACTACGTCCTCACAAAGGAAAAACCTATACCGGACTTAGCCGGCTTCGTTAGTTCAGTGGCACTACTCGTCACTCGCACACGGATGCTACACGTCTACCGTTTCGTGGTAAGGCTACCTGCAGAAATTCAACCAATCATCAGACTCGGCTGCACACCGAGCCCGGAATACATACAGTTAGTACACCCGGCCGTCATCACTTGCCCGGATGTTCTCAAGCCAAACACGCCTTGAGTTACGTGTTCACGTTTCAGACCACGTGACGGGGTCTCCCATGTTGCACCACGCATGCCAGGGACAGACGTTGCTCGAATACCCCCAAACGACATGAATTGTCGTAGAGGATACTAAAGCGGGTCGGGTTACCTGCCACCCGTGGGGCTCCACCCTTCAGCTTGTGCGCACTGGTGGACAGCGCTTACGTGCACCCCCCAAGACATGAACGTCCCGAGATGCACGATTTTCCGACATAACAAATAGGTTAACAAGCCACTTTCTATATGCTAATAACATCCTTATACGGGCTACTAACTCGTTCCTCACTGGGTTTTTAAAAAAGGAAGACCTTTGTACCGTGTTAAACCTCAAGCGAGCTCTGATACCACGCTGACACGACCCCAATGGTCCTGTCGAGCCAGGATCACGCTGAGGGGTGCTGTGTTGCACAGCACCGTATAACACACGTCAAAGGTGCAAAGCGGAAGCGGAAGTTTTATTACATAAACAGGTTTATGAACATGTTTACATCAAAATAAGTTCAGTCTACACTCGCGGGCGTAGACTAAGCATCAAGTGCACGTTCAGCCCTCGAACGTGTCCTTGCTAGCACACACGCACACTAACTCTGCGGCGTGCACGACTCCAACTCGACGGGGTTCCCCTCCTGGGGTTCCGTCTCCTCTTCGGGAGTCCCTTCCTCATAGAACCCTGCAAAAGCTTCAAACACAAGCAGTGAGCACGAAGGCTCAGCAAGTCTGACCCGTCTCACCTAAACATGGAACTTCTACATGAGGGTAATGGGTTGCATGAGGCAAAAATCATTTGCAAGGACTCGCCTAATTAGTAGAACCTTACTTTCAAGTTTTAGCAGCAGGTTGTGGAGAACCTTACGCTAAGGCACATGAGAGAGCCGCAATCAAACAAGAAACGCATTTCTCTCATGTACTTTGCCCAAAGTTGAAAAGAACTTTAGTTAGCACTAAGCTACAGCATATCATTAACAATCAATGTCCAGCTTTCAATCAGCAACATTTTAACATGTAACTAGCCTGTTCTTTCTACGTCATGGTACAGTGAACAAGTGGTACTCACTGACCGCGAGGGACGGCGATTATAATCGATTTACACCTGCAGGGTTACCCGAACAACCCGTAACGTACGCCCGTACTCGATGTTGCCTCCAACAACCATCACGGACGCCGTACGCGACTATTGAACCGGTCCCATCGTGCCGAGCAAGAGGTCTCTGCACGCGCATCTCCGTGCCGCCAGCCAATTTACACCTCGAGCTCTCAACCTACCCTCTGAACGACGGGCAATGCCTCAATACCCAGCTACCCGAGTTACATCAGTTTCCCGGTTCCCATATAGCCGGTAGGTCTTCGGTACTGTTCTAGCTTGTTCAACAGGCCCGCACACGGCTCGGTCCTCAATCGACACAAGCGGAGCTACAGCACACAGGCCCCATAGTCCTGCTGCCCTTACTCTCCGCTCGGTCTCATTTTCTTGCCATGTGTATCATGTGCTATCTCTACCCGAGCAATGTGCCTCTAGCCTATTCTCGCGAGTAGTTCCAACTACTCGACTTGTACCGAATCCTACTCTATCCTAGCAATGCAGTGGCTAACGAGTTTTGCAATCCTAAACCCAACCCGTGGTTTTCTTGGCTATGCAGTTGGATTTCCAAACAAGACTCTAATGCACAGAATAAAGGAAACAGGTATGTGCTCCAAACAATAAAAATTTGTAAAAAGGTTAATGTAAACCGGAGCTTGCCTTGCTGCTCTTGGTCGTAGGCTAGTTGTTCCTCCGGAGTAACGAAGTCTAGGACTTCGGGTTCCTCCTCGACCTTAGCGACTACATGATAGAAACAATACATGTATTAATTTAATGCATTTGTATTAAGTTTGAAGTTGTGAAGTCTATAACCTTTGCTAGATAGACCTAATGACTGTGAAACTTTTACTGTGGCTTGGTTACAACCTAAACAAAGACTTGGTCAAGTTTTAGTTGCAGCAAAACTCATTTGAGCCCTCCACAAATAATTATGTCCTTGACCTTAATTGGAACTCTTAGGGTGTTCTAGGAATTTTCATGAGACAAACTATGACTTTCTGAAAACTAGATTTTCAGAGGGTTCTAATGGAGTTGGTCTCACTTAATTTGGAAGTCTCTAACTAAAGATATGAGCTAAACAATTTCAGAGAAAATTCTGAAAATGTTTCTGAACATTTTCTATTTTCTCTGGAACAGTTTTGCTAATCACACCATTAGGTGGACTAAATGAGCTCAAATGGATCTGAAATTTTTATGGTAGTTCAAGGATATTTTGGTGAACATCTCAGCAAAATTTCAGGATTTTCCTCCAAAGGATTCTCCAGTTAAAATTCCTAACAGTTTAAACTTTAAGGAATTAATCCTGGAGAATTAAGGAATTTCATGAAGTGAAACTTGATTTTCTGGAAAGTACTCAGAGAGCTGAATCCAGCAAAATTTGGTTCACTCAATTTGGAGCTTTCTAGCCAAAGTTATAAGGATTTGAAGTTTGAAGGAAATCTGAAAATCGGGGAAAAGTTTAAACTCGCGCGTGGGCCCAGGGGACACGCGTCGCACGCCTAGGCGATGGCACACCGTGGCCCACAAGGATTTTGCGCGCCAGCACACCCGATCCCGGCCGCAGCCGGATCCCGATTCAAAATATCGGCCGCTGACAGCTGGGGTCCACCCCCTTCTTCAACCTCGCGACACCCGCGCCCCGCCGCCGAGGGACCTCGCCGGAGAGCTCGCCGCCGGCTGCTGTACAGCTCCAAACTTCTTGATTCTGGCCGCCCCTGCCTACTTTTACTTGGGGAATAGGATCCGAGGGTCAGCTGCTCATGACAACGGCCGGAGCATGGTCGGCGACGAGCCGCCATATCGGAATGACTTCGGCCATGTCGGCTGACTCCCCTGGTACCTCAGCTACTTGGGAAATCGGTCGGGGAGCATCAGTGGACCTCAGAGAAGGTCGACATGAGCTTGAGGCAGCTCGGGGAAGGCCCGAAATAGGTCCTGACCGTGCGCCCGATACCCCCCGTTCGTTCCGCCATTAGTAGACCTTAAATTACGCCGGGCACAGAGGTTCTCCGGCCCAGAGTTGTGAAGGCAACTTGTGCGTTACCATGTCTAGCTCGTGTGGGAGTGGCCTGAGGCCCTCTAATCCTTTCTAGAGCACGAATTAAACAGAATCGTACCCGAAGGTCGTTCTGCACACAGAAAGGGGAAAAGTGGAAATTCGCCGCCGGTGAGCAACCACTCGAGCTGTGGCTCGGGGATGAGCAGCACCGGTCACCCGCGCGTCCAAGGGTGCCTTGGCTCGGGCGTGACAACGCCCAGGTTGGGCTGTCCACGAGAGCCCGAGGTGCGGCGGTTCCAAGTTCCGAGTTTGATCTTTCGGCACAGCCGATATCAATCGGTTTCAACCGAATTCTAGCAATGGGGAGGATGGAGGAAGGTCTCTAGTACCTTGCTGGGACTCTGGAGTGGAAGGAGGGGGCTGCGATCGGCGTCCTCCGATCAAGTCCGAACTGCGGAAACTTTCGGCCGGTGCTGGGTTCTTGCGGGAAAACACGTCGGTACCTCGGCCGAGGAGGAGGGCAGGCGCCTTAAGAAGGCTCTGCACCGCCTCATGCCCGCGCGTGGGCAAGCAGCTGGTGGCGCGGTGGCTGGCCTCGGTGGTGATCACCGCTGCGGCTCGGCGACCCGTGTGAAAAGTCTCAGTCGGTTTGTGTTGAAGTAGAGGCTGACATGTGGGTCCCACCCTTCCTTTTAACCTCTGAAATTTACTTCTAATCACTGTTGTAAACAGTGAACCCCATACTACCCTTGGCAATTCAAATTATTCCCCCATGAGCCATTTGAATTGATCAAAGTTCAAATGAGGTTTGGTTTGAATGAATTTCAGCACAAGTTCAGTTTGAAATTCAAATAAAGTTTGAATTTCTCCCCCTTAGCTCATGTCAAGATCAACTCCAAATGGAGTGAAAATTGGTGTGTGAGCTCACAAAAATGTGCTGAGTAAGAATATGCCTTCCACTTTCAAATTCATGGTATAAAAACAGTTTGAATTTGAATATGTTTTCAAACTGCCCCTTTTCTAACTATACCCAAGATGACCTCAAAAAGGTTTTGAATTTGGGTGAAACTTGGCATGGACATCCTTAGCAAAGTGTAGGAGTTTTTCCTATGTCCAGCCCATCTATATCACATGTGGGAAATACCACTTTTGCAATGTGTAAGTTTGTTCCCTAATGAGCATGTTGATAATTGTTACTTGCTCTTCATTTGTGTTCATCACTCTTCCTCAAATGAGGTGTGTGGTGTGGGGATGAACACTACAAATGGGTGTCAAAAACTGAGCCCTTACAACTGTGTACCCCGGTATGGGCAAGGCTGCGCCATAGGCCGGGGGCACCGTTTGCAGGGCATATGGCTGGGGCATATGCTGCGTAGCGTATGCCTGGGGCAGAGATCGCGTGGCGAACGTCTGCACCTCAGGCTGGGTTGAGGCAGTCGACATGCTGTCGCCGGCCTCCTGGTTGCGACGCCTTTCTCGTCATCGCTCAATGAACACTCGGGCATCTTTGCCCAAGTGGCATCGTTCCAGCTCCGTCCTCAGGTCCGTCGATGGGAGCCTGGTGGAACGGGAATCTGCCGTCTTCCCATCAACCGTTGGCGTGCGCGTCAGCGACACAGCCGGTTGGCCGGGACGTCGTCCCCGCCGAAGTCGAGGGTTTGCGGCGGCGATGACGAGACGGTCTACCTCGAAAACCCACTGCTGGGTCGCTGACTGAGGCGCGTCCCCAGCAGGTTGATTGCGCAGTAGCGCTCTTGCTGCAGCTAGCGCGCCCCCGTGGGAGACGCTCAGAGCTGCAGAGGATCTCACGCTCATTGGAGCCTGCGTTGCCGGAGTCGGCGCTGCCGGAGTCGGTTGCTGGCTTCCAGCTTGCGCCGACACACTCCGTCCAGGGTGTGTCGAGACGTAGTCCCAGCTAGTCACCGTTCGTCGTGAACGTCAGGGAGGAGAGCTTGCCGCTGAAGGAAGCTTCGTCATCTTCGCCGGCAGAAGCTCGTCGTGCAAGGGAAAAGCCCCCTTCCTGGCGTGCCAAATGTCGAAGTGTGTAACCGACACTTTTCCCGGGCCTGCTCTGGGCAGCCCGTGGAGGTTCTTTTTTGGAGGGGCTAGTCACTCACCGAGAGCTTCAGCGTTAGGGACGATTGAGGGGGAAGCTTGACACGGGGAGTTTTTCGTGGTTCAGGCCGCCGGAGCGTAAAACCCTACGTCCACGGTGAGCAGAGATGCTTGCTATATTGCTTGCTGCTCACAACCGGAGTCCTGAGCTTGAGGGTGAGAGATGTCGAATGGCTAGAGTGCGAGGGTGCGTATGAGGCGAACCCTTGCTAACGTCACCTACCCGAGCCTTTTATAGTCCAAGGCTTGAGCGGCTTACAAGGTGGGCCCGGGACCCGACAGGTGGTCCCAGGGAGATTGTCTGCCATCTACCGTATCTGCAGTTACGCCGGTAGTTGTCTCTGGCAAAGGCTTCCGAGTCTTCGTTCTGCCGCCCTGCCCATGCCGCAAGCTAGTCGTAGTGGTTGATGATGGCAGGGGCGGCAGAGGATGTCTTGTCACTGTGTTTATTGGCGGGCAGGCTCTGACACGGTGCGCCAGTCTGCGATGTGACTGGGCGCAACGGCACCTGACAGAGGCGTGCTCCGCGTCTCCGCGCCTTGGGAAGGCGCGGGTCTTGAATACCTTGTACGGGCAAGGTATGGCGTGTCTTTACTCTTGCTGCCTACCGCGCGGGGGCAGGCAGCGCTGCTCCGCTGGCCACTCGGCGGGCCCGGAGCTCTCCTCTGAGGAGAGGGAGGTCCGGCCCCGCGGGATACGTGGAGCCTTCGGAGCTCTCCTCACGGAGGGGGAGGTCCGGCTGCCGCTGGCCACGTGGCGGGCCCGGAGCTCTCCTCTGAGGAGAGGGAGGTCCGGCCCCATAGGACACGTGGAGCCTCCGGAGCTCTCCCCTCGGAGGGGGGGAGGTCCGGCTCAGTTGGCCACGTGGCGGGTCCGGAGCTCTCCTCTGAGGAGAGGGAGGTCCGGCCCCGCTAGACACATGGCGCATTCGGAGCTCTCCCTGCGGAGAAGGGCGAGGTCCTTAGGCAATTTCCCCTGTGCGCGGGGGTACCCCGTATTGAGGGTACTGACAGGCGTCTAGGAAGCATAACATATCACAACCTGATGTAGAGTCTACTATTTGATCTATTCTAGGGAGAGGGAATGGATCTTTGGGACATGCCTTATTGAGACTGGTGTAGTCGATGCACATCCGGAGCATCCCGCCGGCCTTCGGGACGACAATAGGGTTTGCCAACCACCTGGGGTGGTGGACCTCCCGTATGAAGCCAGCATCCAGCAGCTTCTTTATTTCTTCACGGATGAAGTTCTGCCGCTCGATGGACTGCTTCCGGGGCTTCTGCTGGATCGGCCGAGCATCGAGGAAGATCTTCAGATGGTGCTCGATCACCTCCCTATGGATCCCCGGCATCTACGACAGTTGCCATGCAAACACGTTGACATTGTGCCGGAGGAAGGTGATGAGCGCGCCTTCCTATTTGCTGTCCAGGCCCCCGGCTACCCGGGTGGTCTGGGCAGCATCGGCGCTGACTTGGATGACCTTCAGGGGGACGTCGCCCTCGTCGAGGGGTTGCACGCGGGGTGCTGAGGTCGAGGCACGGTGGCGTGCACTCGGGTGGAGCTGGCCCGGTTCTGCACTGCCAGGGGCTGGTGCTCGGGCTGTCGCAAGTGCTTGGAGCTTCTCCAAGACTGACACTGCGGCAGTGCGGTGTCTACGGATCCTGAGGACGCCTGTTGGTGTAGGCATCTTCAGGACGAGGTAGCCGTAGTGGGCTACCGCCATGAACCGGTACAGGGCAGGCCTGCCAATGATGGCTGTCGGTACCTGAGATATGGGGTACCCCCGTGCACAGGGTAAAATGCCTAAGGTGCTCGCCCTTCTCCGCAGGGAGAGCTCCGAAGGCGCCACGCGTCTGGCGGGGCCGGACCTCCCTCTCCTCAGAGGGGAGCTCTAGGCCCGCCACGTGGCATACAGAAGCCGGACCTCCCCCTCCGTGGGAGAGAGCTCCGAAGGCACCACGCGTCTGGCGGGGCCGGACCTCCCTCTCCTCAGAGGAGAGCTCCGGGCCCGCCATGTGGCATACAGAAGCTGGACCTCCCCCTCCGTGGGAGAGAGGTCCGAAGACGTCACGCGTCCAGCGAGGCCGGACCTCCCTCTCCTTAGAGGTGAGCTCCGGGCCCGCCACATGGCATGCAGAAGCCGGACCTCCCCCTCCGCGGGAGAGAGGTCCGAAGGCGCCACGCGTCCAGCGGGGCCGGACCTCCCTCTCCTCAGAGAAGAGCTCCGGACCCGCCACGTGGCTGGAAGAACGGTGCTGCCTGCCCCCGAGCGGTAGGCAGCGGGCGTAAAGGCGCCCCTCACCTTGCCCGTACAAGGAATTCAAGGCCCGCGTCTTCCCAAGACGCGGAAACGCGGAGCACGCGCCTGTCAGGTGCCGTTGCGTCCAGTCGCATCACAGACTGGCGCGCGGTGTCAGAACCTGACAGGTAATAAACGCCGCGACAAGACATCCCATGCCGCCTGCACCGTCATCAACCACTACGACTAGCGCACGGCATGGGCAGGGCGGCAAAAGGAAGACTCAGAAGCCTTCGACCGGAGGCAACCACCGGCATAACTACAGATACGGTAGATAATAGACAATCTTCCCGGGACCACCTGTCGGGTCTTGGCTTCCCTTGTAAGCCGCCCGAGCCTTGGACTATAAAAGGCTCGGGTAGGCGTCGATAGCAAGGGTTCGCATTCTGCAACTCATACGCTAGCCATACACTCTCAAGCTGTAACTCACCCCCAAGCTCAGGCCCCCGGCCCTGAGCAGCAAGCAATACAGCGAGCTCCATAGCTCGCCGTGGACGTAGGGTTTTACGCTCCGGCGGCCTGAACCACGTAAAACTTCCCGTGTCAAGCTCTCACTAACTCGTCCATCCGCGCAAGCTCTCCGCTAGGAACTAGCCCCTCCTAAAAAAGAACCTCCGCGGGCTGCCCAGTGCAGGCCCGAGGGAAGTGTCGATCGCACACTTCGACATTTGGCGCGCCAGGAAGGGGCTTTTCCCCTAGCGCGACGAGTTTCCACCAACGAAGATGACCAAGCTCCCTTCAGCGGCAAGCTCTCCCCCTCCGCATTCACGGCGAACCGTGACCAGCGGAGAGTACATGTCGACGCACTCACGACGGAGTGTGTCGCCACAAGCGGGTAGCCAGCAGCCGACTCCGGCTATGCAGGCCCCGACCAGCGTGAGGTCTTCTGCAGCGCTGAGCGTACACCATGGAGGTGCGCTAGCTGCAGCAAGGGCGCTGCTGCGCAACCCACCTGCAGGGGATGCGCCCCATTCAGCAACCCAGCAATGGGTCCGCGAGGTGGACCGCCTCGTCGTCGCCGCCGCGATCCCTCGGTTTCGGCGAGGGCGGCGCCCAGGGCAACCGGCTGTGTCGCTGACGCGCACACCCACGGTTGACGGGCTAACGGCGGATTCCAGCTCCTCCAGGCTCCTGTCGACGGACCTGCGAAGGGAACTGGAACGGTGCCACTTGGGGCAGGACGCCCGAGTGTACCTCGAGCGACGTCGAGAAAGGCGTCGCAACCATGAGGCAGGCGACAGCATGTCATCAGCCTCGACACAACCGGAAGGGCAGGCCTTCGCCATGCGAGCTCCGCCTCAGGCATATGCTGCGCAACATATGCCACCACCATATGCGCCGCAAGTAGCGGCCCCGGCCTACGGTGCAGCCTTGCCCATGCCGGGATACGTGGTGCCAGGTGTGAACCACCTGCTCGCAGCACCAGTACCTGCCGCAGCAGGTGCAGGATGTGCGGCCCTTGCGCCCCACCTTCGCTTCGCAAGGTGGCCGCGCAAGTTTCGCCCGCACTTGCCCGAGAAGTATGACGGAAGCGTCAACCCGGCGGAGTTCCTCCAGATCTACTCCACCGCCGTACTTGCTGCAGGAGGCGATGAGGCTGTCATGGCCAACTACTTTCCCGTCGCCTTGACCGGCCCAGCCCGGTCCTGGCTCATGAACCAACCCCAGGGGTCCATAACCTCCTGGGGTGAGCTCTGCCGGCAGTTCGTCGCCAACTTCGGCAGCTCCTACACCCGTCCCGGCACGGAGCTCGACCTCCATGCCGTCAAGCAACAACCTGGGGAGTCGCTGCGCTCTTTCATCCAGTGGTTCTCTCAGGTGCGCAACACCATCCCACATATCCAAAGCGCCTCTGTGGTGGTGGCGTTCCGACAGGGTGTCCGGGACGAGAAAATGCTCGAGAAGCTCGCGACCAGAGAGGTCCACGACGTCTCGGAGCTCTTTAGCCTGGCGGATAAGTGCGCCAGGGCAGCCGAAGGGCGGAACTGGCACGCACTGCCGACCTCCGAGTCAGGAGGGCAGCCCGGGTCCGGTGCTGCTGCCTATGGGGGTGACAAGAAGACCAAGAACCGGGGGAGTGGGAAGATGAAGCCACCATTCACGGCCCCCGTCGCCGCAGCTGCGACAACCAGCGGAGCTCGGGGGCCGCGCCCCGACAAGAGGCAGCGGCAATCACCGGCCCCAGACAGTGTCCAAGGCGGGCTATGCCCCGTGCATGGCACCTGCAACCATACAGCTGCCGAGTGCTGGGAGATCCAGAGGCTCGCAGAGCACTTCCGTAATGGAAGACAGCAGAGGGCTGAAGCACCGCCCTACCCTCAGAGGGATGGCAAACAGAAGGCCGATGCCCCAGTCACCGCTGCCCACCAAGTGGGGTTCCAGGAGCCTCAGCGTGTCATAAAGACAGTGCATGACGGTGAGGACTCCAGTTCTGACGGTGACGGGCCAAGGCGTTAGCCAGCTGCGGCACGCCTCCGTGCCTCGAACATACCTCTCGGGGGCCGCCTAGGGTCCGTCAACCCCTTGAAGGCCTTGCCAGAAGGGGGAGACGCCTTAGGTCATCCAAGGCGAGCCCGGGTCCACCTACCCCTTGAAGGCCTTAGCCAGAAGGGGAGAACTCCCCGGGGGCCCCAGAGAGAAGCCACGCAGGACCTGATCCAGCGTGAAGACAACAACTTCGACAAGACTCGGCTTGCAGGGAACACCCCACAACGCACGGTCTCGGCTAATGCTCTAAGCACTACCGCCAAAGAACCAAACGCGACGGGGGCCCGCAAGAAGACAGCCTGGTGAAGCGGCACGCTATATTCCAAGAAGGACCCATAAGCTCTCCCCAGCAGGGAAGGTCCCTTTCGAATCATGAAAGCTGCCGCCCCAGGTACGCATGCCTTTCAACCGAGAGTGGGATCCATTCCCAAAAATCCTTGCCATGGAGCAACACTGTAAGTCCTACTTACTGAGCATCGGTAGAACAGGGTTATTCACTTCTGTAATAGACCCCATAGAACATAGGAACAGAGCTTGGGGTAGCTAAGTCTCAAGGGACGGTACAGGACTACGTCCAGTTTAGCCTGGTTCCGACCCTAAGCGCGTAGAGTCTTGCTTCCCTTGTAGACGAGGCGGAACATTGCCCCCACGAACAGCCAGAATTCCACCTATGGGCGCGAATACAGAGACCTGTTCTACTTAGCTCCTTCTCATGCGCTCATTTGAATTATGCATTAATTTTTATGATCGCACTATCTCTGTATGTTCATCATACGTCTAGCTCCCCCTCTCCTGCGCTCACCCATAGTCGGCATTTGCTATCCTCCCGAAGGCGGCTGCGCTTGAGGCACCTGCCGATGGCCGAGTGAGTCTCTCGGGCCTCCCCCAGTCAGGTGTTGCGGTGTCAGTTGGTCACCTCCAGGAAAGGCCAGCGTTGTGCATGGGGGGTCCAGGGCGCGTATCCAGCTTAGCCGGCCAAGAGCCCAAAGCATGTGCATCCTGCTCTCCGGAGGTCCAGGGGAGTACGTCCGCTTTGCCTGGTCATGAACCCAAAGCGCGTGCACTCTGCTTCCCCAGCGCATGGCCCGGTACTAGGGATCGGACGGCCGTACCCAGACCTCGGAGGGAGCTGGAGCTCCGGCGCCTCGTGCACAGAATTGCCCAAGCCCCAAATAGCGGGCCAGGACCATAAGACGGATAAGACTAGGAGACAGGAGGGGAGGACCCCCCGAGAAGAATTACATTTCCTCTACCTGTGTGCAGGACCTTCAGGTTACGGCAACAGGGACTGCATGAAGCGGGGGGAAAGGAGCTACCAGCTACATCGGCCTGGGACTGGAAGGACCGGGACCTGCCCCCCCCAGCAGGGGCAGGGCCCGGGGGCCCCGCGTGTCCAGCAGGCCCGGAACTCCTTCCTTGAGGGCTCCGGGCTCGCCATGTGGCAGGCAGGAACCGAACCTCCCCCCTCAGCGGGAGGGCTCCGAAAGCCCTACGTGTCCAACATGACCGGAGCTCCCGTCTCTTGAGGAGGAGCTCCGGACCCACCACGTGGCCGGCAGATTTGGAGCCCCCCATAGGGCGAGATTCGGAGACCTCCGGGGGCCCCTAACACGGTTAGGACCCGGGGGGGTGTCTGAGCGAAGCTCCGAGATTGGAAATGACCTCTGAGTACCTTGCGGAGCTAAGGACTCAGCCAGGCAAAGCCAAGAAGGAGGGAAAAGCATCGCAGACACAAGTATCCAAGAGAGTCAAATTAAGCAAGGCTCCTTGAGCTGGACTGCAGACTCGATAAAAAAGGGAAAAGCAAGTCCTAAGGACCACCCCGCTCTCGCCGGAACCTTGCTGCTACAAGGGCGGCCACATCCTCGACTTCAGCCCTGGCAGCTTCCTCCCGCTCCGCGGCTGGGCCCTCTCTTGCTGGCTCCAGTGAGAAAGAGGGGTCGCGGCTCTTGAAGCATGCCAGCACATGCGAGGCGACCTCTAAAGCTAAGCCGCGGCCCTCGGCTTCAAGCTCGCTGGCCACCATCGAGTCGAGTCTGTCCAGCTTGGCGCCGATCGACTCCAATGCAGGGATCACCTCTGCCACCTGCAATGCGGGAGTTGCGGCCCTCACCGGACTGAAACCAAGAGGGATCAGGGCGGATCCCGCCCGATCCACGAAGCTTGAGACCGCAAGGGCCTCGGAGGACCGTAGGGCTGAGAGTTCCTCCACCTCGCGGCGGGCCGCCCGCAGAGCCTCCAGGTTCCTCTCGGAGAATTCCTTCTCCTGGGTCGCCAGGGAACTCTCCCGAAGGCGGAGGGTCTCGGCTAGCCGCTCCAACTCAGCGGCCCTGAAGCCGGCAGTCAACTCGTGGGCAGAACACTCGATGATCAGTTTGATCTAAAGACAAGATCATCGCCACGTTCATCTTTGATCTGAACACCTCTGACCATGCAAGTCATGCAAGAACACGTAAATCTAATCATGAGACAGCATGCATGTGCATCATCGCATCTAGTTTAGGGTTTGTGCATGATATTGATTGCTGTGAATTTGTATGCACGTGAATCCTACATAGCAGGACAAACTCAGGAAGCTGTCTACGACGAGCTGCAGCAACAAGGTTTTGAGAATCAAGAACAACCGGAACCGAAAGAACAAGGCAAGTGCTCCTTGACCATGTTGATCCTATGTTTTGGGTAAAACTATTTTGTTTTGCGAAAAGGTGTGTGTGCTGAGTCAAACATGATGGGAAACCCTTTTATAGGAGTTTACTAGTTTTGGTTAAACCACCCTTGTCGCCTGAGAAGTTTATGAGCCGGGTATGGTTTTTGCTTTATGCTTCGCTGAGTCTCTGGGATCGGGAAGCGAGATAGATGTGTCTAGCTAACTGCACTCGAAATGATAATGAGGAACTGATGATGTTAATGAACATGGATCGGAGGGAGATCTAGGCAAGCCTGGGTTTGTGTATGAGGTAGCATGAGATGGTGGTTTTACTTGCCGTAGATCTAAGGACCGGTTCATGCATGCACATGCCAGGATAACAGTGCCACCACAAGGCCAAATATGGGTGCGGCTTAGCTGAGTAATTAGGTAAGTTGCTAGAGTGTTATGGACTGTGGAAGGCGCGGGGAATGGGAGTCGAGTGAGGACTTCCCTGGGAACTGCATGGCACAAGAGGGGGGCCGTGGGTGGGAGAGTTGGAGATTCTAACCTGCCGGTGAAACCTTAGTCAGTACATACATCTAGTAACCCCTTTGTAAAAGCTATTTTGTGATCTCTTGACCATACACCGACGGATGTGTACTGGTATAATGGAGGTTCTGCAGTCGCCGACGGGTGACGAAATCACAAACTTGTGGGTAAAGAGGTACAAACTCTGCAGAGTTATTAAAACTATCATGATAGCCGAGCTTACGGTCACGAGCACCTGGCTAAACTGCCATGATTAGATGGGATGGTTACTGGGATGGTTATTGGAATGGTTATTGGGAAGGTTCTTGGTTATGGTTATTGGTTACGGTTTGGTTTGGACTGTGGAAGATGAGATGGTTGCACGACTGATGGGTCATGACATGAGATTGGTCTCGGTGCGAGACGAGGTTGTTTTATGAGGTGAGATGGTAGCGAATACGAGGAGGTATTCGTGAGTATGAATAAAAGATTGGTTAATGTTCGGATGGAACACGGGAAGTGATGGAGGTATGTTGGAAATTTAATACATGTTGGGATTACATTTAAACTTAAGTTGTTGTTTTATCATGGTTTTTTTTACAGAACTGCTTTTCTGCAAATAAACCTTTTATGCCTACCTTGTTTATGAGCTGCATATCATGTGTTTTCCCGCACTTGCTGAGTACATCATTGTACTCAAACTTGCATTATTATTTCTTCATCAACAGCAAGAGAAGACTACTATGAAGACCGAGTAGAGCATTATGGCGTGTGATCTGTTCTCAACCTTGCCTGTGGAGGGAGTAGAGATGGAGCCACTTCTGCTTAGTTTTGCTTCCGCATTAGTTTTTGCTTCCGCATTTAAATAAGGACTTCCGCTGCATAGAATTAAGATTTCCACTGTGAGCATGAGTCCAAGACTCATGAGGTGTTGTAATAAACTCTGTTATTCGTGGTAATATATAATCTGAATTCAGTTTGTGGAACGTATGTGTATATGTGATGAACATCCTGGGCACACATATGCATTAGTTCTCGGTTCCGTGGGTTTTTCCACAGAATTAAGGGCGTCACAGATTGGTATCAGAGCCACGGGTTGACAGTAGGTCACACGCCTAGATAGAAACCTTAGATTGATATTAGAGCCACGGGTTAACAGCAAGTTACACCCCTAAATAGAAGTCACAGATAGCTAAGCCACGCTGACCAAAGGAAGCGCCCTACGGTGAATAGCTTAGATTGGCCTTTAAAACCACCTTGACATAGGAAACCATCCTTGAATAGGAGTTGAGTGGGCCCTTGTGATGATTATTTGTGAATATGTGCTTAGTGTGAGTTGTGGGACGTCTCAAAAACGTTGTCCATATCCACACGTAAGAAGAAGGAGGTGTGAGATGTTTCGGCACTTGCTCACATCCTCATAAGGGCTAATATATATAGTCTAACTCACCTTGATGCATATAGTTGAAAGGACCTACCTAACTATCTAACCTTCTATTCTATTTCGTTCTCTCTCACAGATGGTGAGAGGAAACGCCAGCCGAAGGAACGTCCAGGAAGATGACCACGGGGAAGTTCCTGCTAACCCCGGAGCTGGCGAAAACAACCTAGAAAGGTTGATGGCCATGCAAAACCAGCTTATGCAAACCATGATCCAAACTTTGGGTCAGTTACAGGCCAACCAACACCCCGTTCCGGCACCACCGCCACCACCACCGCCGGCTCATAACAGGTTGGGAGAGTTCATGAGGACTCGACCACCCACCTTTGCTCAAGCAAGCGATCCAATGGAGGCCGATGATTGGTTGAAATCCATGGAGAAGAAGCTTGCCATTGTTCAGTGCAACGACCGAGAGAAGGTTCTCTTTGCGTCGCACCAACTGATGGGAGCAGCTGCTGACTGGTGGGATGCCTTGAGCAACGCCCATGCCAACCCGGAGACAATCACTTGGACTGAGTTCAAGGAAAGTTTCCGCTCCCACTACATCCCTGTTGGCGTAATGATGCTCAGGAGGCAGGAGTTTGAAGGTCTCCGCCAAGGGCAGAAAAGTGTGAACGAATATCTCAACAAGTTCATACAACTGTCCTGGTATGCCCCCGAAGATGTCAATTCAGATCAGAGGAAGCAGTACCTGTTCATGAGAGGGTTGAACAATGAGATCCAAGTTCAGCTCCTCAACAATGACTACGTAAGCTTCCAGAAGCTAGTTGATAAGGCTATTGTTGTGGAAAACAAGATCCGAGAGATCGAGCGCGAGTGCAAAAGGAAGATGCCATACCAGCCCCAAGGAAGCAACGTACGACCTAGGTACATGCCCCCTGCACCGCAGTATGGATCGACCACTCCTACATACCGCCCTGGTCAGCCACCACAGCAACGGCTCGTTGCACCGGCACCTCGTGTGCCCATGCCTCCTGCGCCCCAGCCTAACAATGGCGCTCCTGTTCAAAACCCCCGCCCCAACGTACCTGCTGCCGTAGGCAACAGGGCATGCTTTGCATGCGGGGAAGTAGGCCACTTTGCTAACCAGTGCCCGAAGAGAGGCCCTGGACAGCAAGGTAACGTGCCCAAGCAGAACCAGCAACCAAACGGAGGGGACAACCAAGGGAACCGTGGACCGCAGAACTATGATCGTGACCACGTTAACCATGTCACTGCTGAGGAAGCACAACAGGCTGAGGACGTTGCAATTGGTATGTTCCTTGCCAACTCCAACCCAGCCACCATTTTATTTGATTCCGGAGCATCGCATTCCTTCATATCGTCCAAATATGTTGCCAAACATCATCTACCCGTATCCCACTTAGAATGTGCTATGTTAGTTAATTCACCCGGAGGAGAAATGAGGACTAGTATAGTATGTCCTAAGGTAAGCCTTAAAATAAGGGGGGTAGACTTCCTTGCCAACCTTATTGTCTTGGACTCCCACGGAATTGACATCATACTCGGAATGGACTGGTTAAGCAAGCACAATGGAGTAATCCAATGCGCTGAGAGAAGCGTGCAGTTGACAAACAAACACGGTATCCGTGTCGAGTTTGAGTCAGCCCAGCAAGCGACCGAACGGGCGGATCTGAACCATGTTGAAGGAGTAGCATTGGACAACATTCCAGTGGTTCAGGAATTTTCGGACGTGTTCCCGGAAGAGCTTCCAGGTATGCCACCTGACCGGGACATCGAGTTTGCCATAGATTTGGTACCTGGAACTGCACCCATAGCTAAGAGACCATATAGGATGCCCGTCAACGAGTTAGTTGAACTAAAGAAGCAAATTCAAGAACAGTTGGAGAAGGGTTTTATCCGTCCAAGTTCGTCACCATGGGGAACCCCGGTACTCTTCGTGGACAAGAAGGACAGAACCCAAAGAATGTGCGTAGACTACAGGTCTCTCAACGAGGTAACAATCAAGAATAAATACCCTCTGCCCCGTATAGAGGACCTGTTCGATCAAATGAAAGGAGCCCAAGTGTTCTCCAAGATTGATCTTCGGTCGGGATATTTCCAGCTGAAGATTAAGCCCTCCGATATACCTAAGACAGCCTTTCGGACGCGGTATGGTTCATATGAATATACCGTCATGTCTTTTGGATTGACGAATACACCCGCATACTTCATGTACCTTATGAATAAGGTTTTCATGGAGTACTTGGACAAGTTCGTTGTGGTTTTCATCGACGACATTATGGTGTATTCAAAAAGTAAGGAGGAGCATGAAGAACATCTGAGATTGACCTTGCAGAAGTTGCGCGAGCATCAGTTGTATGCCAAGCTCAACAAATGTCAATTTTGGCTAGAAGAAATATCCTTCCTAGGCCACATCATCTCCAAAGAAGGGGTATCAGTTGATCCTGGAAAGGTGAGAGATGTTCTAAAGTGGGACCAACCAAAGAGCATGCGGGATATTCGAAGTTTCCTTGGGATGGCAGGATACTATCGCCGCTTCATTAAAGACTTCTCTAAGATAACAAAACCTATGACGGAGTTGTTAATGAAGGGAAAGGTCTTTCAATGGACACCAGCCTGCCAAGAAAGTTTTGAGGAACTCAAGAAAAGGCTAACCACAGCACCAGTTCTGGTATTGCCAGACAAAAGCAAGAGCTTTGACATATATTGTGACGCATCCAGACAAGGGCTCGGGTGTGTACTCATGCAGGAAGGACAAGTGGTAGCCTATGCCTCATGACAATTAAAGAAGCATGAGCTTAATTATCCTACGCATGATTTGGAGTTAGCAGCAGTGGTGCATGCATTGAAGATTTGGAGACATTATATCCTTGGTCATCGATGTGAGATCTATACTGATCATAAAAGCCTCAAGTACATATTTACACAAACGGACTTGAATTTGAGGCAACGTCGATGGTTAGAACTCATCAAGGATTATGATGTAAGAATCAATTACCACCCCGGGAAGGCCAATGTAGTAGCTGACGCATTGAGCAGAAAGGGAGCATGCCACCAACTCACGGTTCGGGAGCTACCACCCGAACTACGTAAGGAGTTCGAACGATTACACCTCGGATTTTTGAATAACATGGAAATAATGGAGATCCACTCCTCATTGGAGCAAGGAATAAGAAAGGGCCAAGCAACGGACGAGGGGATCAAGGAGATCAAGGAAAGAATCCGACAAGGGATAGAGAAGGATTTCAAGGAGGATGAAAAGGGTACGCTTTGGCTAGGAAAAAGGATTTGTGTGCCAAACATAAGACACCTTCGCGATATGATATTGAAGGAGGCACATGATTCACCCTATTCCATACATCCAGGGAGCACCAAAATGTACAAGGACTTGAAAACTTGCTATTGGTGGGATGGTATGAAGAGGGATATAGCCGAATACGTTGCCCTATGCGACACATGCCAACGGGTAAAAGCCAAACATCAAAAACTCGCTGGATTGTTGCAACCTTTGAAAATTCCTGAATGGAAATGGGAGAAAATCAGTATGGACTTTATTGTCGGATTGCCACGAACTCAGTCAGGATACGACTCCATCTGGGTCATTGTGGACCGGTTGACGAAAACTGCCCATTTTCTTCCGGTAAATACCAGTTACAACGTTACACAGTTGGCAGAGTTGTACATGGAGCAGATCGTGTGCCATCATGGAGTTCCGAAGAGGATAGTCTCAGATCGAGGTTCTCAGTTCACCTCTAGATTCTGGAGGAAGCTGCAGAAAGCCATGAGTACACGACTGGATTTTAGCTCCGCCTATCACCCACAAACAGATGGGCAAACCGAGAGGACGAACCAAATTTTGGAGGACATGCTGAGAGCTTGCGCCTTGAAATGTGGGCGTAGTTGGGATAGGAGTTTACCGTATGCCGAGTTCTCCTATAACAACAGCTATCAAGCTAGCTTGAAGATGTCGCCTTTCGAAGCCTTATATGGCAGACGGTGTAGAACGCCGCTGTTCTGGAACGAGACTGGAGAGAACCAGGTGTTTGGACCCGAAGTACTACAAGAGGCTGAAAAGCAAGTCCAAACGATACGGGAAAACTTAAAGGCTGCTCAGTCACGACAGAAATGCTATGCGGACAATAGGCGTAGGAAGTTGACCTTTGAAGTAGGAGACTTCGTATACCTTAAGGTATCGCCTATCCGAGGCCAACGACGTTTTAACATCAAAGGAAAACTAGCGCCTCGCTACATCGGACCATTTAAGATTTTGGACAAGCGAGGAGAAGTAGCCTATCAACTAGAGCTCCCAAACCACCTCTCCGACGTACATGACGTGTTTCATGTATCCCAGCTCAAGAAGTGCTTGAGAATACCAGAGGAACAAGTGTCAATGGGAGAACTTAAACTTCAAGAGGACCTGACTTACGCAGAATACCCTATCCGAATCTTGAACGTAAAGGAAAGGGTCACCTGAAACAAGGTGATTCGATGGTGCAAAGTACAATGGAGCCATCACACAGAAGCTGAAGCCACATGGGAGCGTGAAGAGGATATTAAGGCTGAATTCCCCCATCTATTTTCTACTAACGAATCTCGAGGGCGAGATTCAATTTAAGGGGGGTAGATTTGTGACACCCTCATCTCGGGTGTCAGCATATGTTCATGTTTTATGAAGAAGAAAAACATTTTAAGAAAAGAAGGAACAGAGACAAGTATCAAGAGGATAGCCAATAATGCTCTCCGAGAGCACCGAAGGAAACTTCCACGGCCAGCAGACCACGTGGCGTGTTCGGAGCTCATCCCCGAGAAATTGGGAGAGGTCCGCCGCTAAACTGGCTACGTGGCAGGCTCGGGGGTCACCTCTGCAATTGGAAAGAGGTCCGACCCTGTGGGACACGTGCTGCCCGCGGAGCTAGCCTCTGCGGAAGAAGCAAAGGCATTTTTCATAGGACACAGGTCATCCCCGGAGCTAGTCTTCGCAGAAATAAGAGGGCCAGTCGCGGGGGATATGTGTCAATCTCGGAGCTCATCTCAGAGAAGTCCGGATCTATCGAACATGTGTCGCCACCGGAGCTTATCACCGGAAGGTCCGTCGCAGCTAAACACGTGTCGACCTCGGGGCATGTCCCTGAGGAAAGGAGAGCGGAAAGACCGGCACCCACACGTGGCGTGCGTAGAGCTCGCCTCCGAAGAAGAGGGAGGTCTCGATCGATTGACACGTGGCAACCGGATCTCGTCTCTGTGGACGAGGAGATACCAGGCCCGGAGGACACGTGGAGCTTCCGGAGCTCATCATCATGGAGGTAACGAGTTCTGGAGCAGTTGTTACGCGTAAGGACACCGGTACGCAACAGAAACCGATCTAAAATCCACGATGGTTACCGAAGATAAGACGTCAGGATCTAACAAAGATCTGAACAAGACTCTTATTCGGGATCCGATCAGATTAGGACTCTTCTCTTCCCAATTATAAATAGAACCCAAAACCTCTGGCCGAAACCACGAACTTCTCTTTCAACTCCTGAGCCGACGACTTAGAGCCCTAGCCCAAACTCGCCGAGCAAAACATCGCCGAAGCACAACAAGGGAGATCATCGGAGGAGAACCAAGCGGTCTGAGGAGGACCCCGAAGACAAGAAGAACGTGAGGTAGGACTTCAATACCACCTTACGACATCATGTTGTTCATCTCTTTGCGTCTGTTCTTCGATTCCTTTCGAACATAAGCCTTTTCGTGGGCAGAACACTCGATGATCAGTTTGATCTAAAGACAAGATCATCGCCACGTTCATCTTTGATCTGAACACCTCTGACCATGCAAGTCATGCAAGAACACGTAAAGCTAATCATGAGACAGGATGCATGTGCATCATCACATCTAGTTTAGGATTTGTACATGATATTGATTGCTGTGAATTTGTATGCACATGAATCCTACATAGCAGGACAAACTCAGGAAGCTGTCTACGATGAGCTGCAGCAACAAGGTTTTGAGAATCAAGAACAACCGGAACCGCAAGAACAAGGCAAGTGCTCCTTGACCATGTTGATCCTATGTTTTGGGTAAAACTATTTTGTTTTGCGAAAAGGTGTGTGTGCTGAGTCAAACATGATGGGAAACCCTTTTATAGGAGTTTACTAGTTTTGGTTAAACCACCCTTGTCGCCTGAGAAGTTTATAAGTCGGGTATGGTTTTTGCTTTATGCTTCGCTGAGTCTCTGGGATCGGGAAGCGAGATAGATGTGTCTAGCTAACTGCACTCGAAATGATAATGAGGAACTGATGATGTTAATGAACATGGATCGGAGGGAGATCTAGGCAAGCCTGGGTTTGTGTATGAGGTACCATGAGATGGTGGTTTTACTTGCCGTAGATCTAAGGACCGGTTCATGCATGCACATGCCAGGATAACAGTGCCACCACAAGGCCAAATATGGGTGCGGCTTAGCTGAGTAATTAGGTAAGTTGCTAGAGTGTTATGGACTGTGGAAGGCGCGGGGAATGGGAGTCGAGTGAGGACTGCCCTGGGAACTGCATGGCACAAGAGGGGGCCCGTGGGTGGGAGAATTGGAGATTCTAACCTGCCGGTGAAACCTTAGTGAGTCCATACATCTAGTAACCCCTTTGTAAAAGCTATTTTGTGATCTCTTGACCATACACCGACGGATGTGTACTGGTATAATGGAGGTTCTGCAGTCGCCGACGGGTGACGAAATCACAAACTTGTGGGTAAAGAGGTACAAACTCTGCAGAGTTATTAAAACTATCATGATAGCCGAGCTTACGGTCACGAGCACCTGGCTAAAACTGCCATGATTAGATGGGATGGTTACTGGGATGGTTATTGGAATGGTTATTGGGAAGGTTCTTGGTTATGGTTATTGGTTACGGTTTGGTTTGGACTGTGAAAGATGAGATGGTTGCATGACTGATGGGTCATGACATGAGATTGGTCTCGGTGCGAGACGATGTTGTTTTATGAGGTGAGACGGTAGCGAATACGAGGAGGTATTCGTGAGTATGAATAAAAGATTGGTTAATGTTCGGATGGAACACGGGAAGTGATGGAGGTATGTTGGAAATTTAATACATGTTGGGATTACATTTAAACTTAAGTTGTTGTTTTATCATGGTTTTTTTTACAGAACTGCTTTTCTGCAAATAAACCTTTTATGCCTACCTTGTTTATGAGCTGCATATCATGTGTTTTCCCGCACTTGCTGAGTACATCATTGTACTCAAACTTGCATTATTATTTCTTCATCAACAGCAAGAGAAGACTACTATGAAGACCGAGTAGAGCAGTATGGCGTGTGATCTGTTCTCAACCTTGCCTGTGGAGGGAGTAGAGATGGAGCCACTTCTGCTTAGTTTTGCTTCCGCATTAGTTTTTGCTTCCGCATTTAAATAAGGACTTCCGCTGCATAGAATTAAGATTTCCGCTGTGAGCATGAGTCCAAGACTCATGAGGTGTTGTAATAAACTCTGTTATTCGTGGTAATATATAATCTGAATTGAGTTTGTGGAACGTATGTGTATGTGTGATGAACATCCTCGGCACACATATGCATTAGTTCTCGGTTCCGTGGGTTTTTCCACAGAATTGAGGGCGTCACAACGGGTGAACCACGTCACCATGGAGGAGGCGCAAGAGGCACCCGACGTGGTAGTTGGTAAGTTTCCTGCCAATTTACACATTGCAACCCTGTTGTTTGATTCTGGTGCTACCCACTCGTTCATTGCTCAAGGGTTTGTTAAGAAGCATGACCTAGCAACAACACAAATGAACCATATGCTAGCAGTAAACTCTTCAGGTGGAGAAATAAGGACAAGACAAGTGTGTCCCAAGGTGAATCTAGACATTAATGGGGTGGTATTCACTGCCAACCTCATAGTGATAGATTCACAAGGGATAGATATTATTTTAGGCATGGATTGGTTGATCAAACATAAGGGAATCATCCATTGTTCGACCAGAATGATGGAACTAACTCACCCTAGTGGCACAAGAGTAAAGTTCATAACAATACAAGAGCCTAGGAGGGACATTAAATTAAATCAAGTTGAGGTGAAAGTGGAGGAGATCAGGATTATTAGGGAATACCCAGACGTTTTTCCAGAGGAGTTGCCAGGTATGCCTCCCGATCGTGAAGTGGAATTCGCGATTGAGCTAGTGCCTGGAACAGCTCCGATATACAAGAGACCTTATAGGATGAACTCCAAGCAGCTGGGAGAACTCAAGGATCATTTAAGAGAATTGACGGAGAAGGGGTATATTCGTCCTAGTTCCTCACCATGGGGAGCTCCAGTGATATTTGTGCCCAAGAAGGACGGAACCCAAAGGTTATGCGTGGACTACCGGGCGTTGAATGAGGTAACCATCAAGAACAAGTACCCATTACCCCGCATTGAAGACTTGTTCGATCAGTTGAGGGGAGCTTGTGTGTTCTCAAAAATTGATCTCAGGTCGGGATACCACCAACTTAAGATAAGGCAAACTGATATTCCAAAGACAGCTTTCGTATCTCGGTATGGACTATATGAATACACCGTCATGCCCTTCGGGCTAACTAATGCCCCGGCATACTTCATGTATCTCATGAACAAGGTATTCATGGAATATCTGGACAAATTTGTGGTGGTTTTCATAGATGACATTCTCGTCTTCTCCAAAGATGAAGAGGAACATGAGAAACATCTAAGGTTGGTGTTGCAGAAGCTGAGAGAACACCAACTATATGCCAAGTTGAGCAAGTGCGAGATTTGGCTGAGGAGAGTTCCCTTCTTAGGACATATAATCTCGGAGGGAGGAATCTCCGTAGATCCCGCTAAGATTGAGGATGTACAAAAGTGGAAGACCCCTGAGAATGTCGTGGAAGTTTGAAGCTTCTTGGGATTGGCTGGATACTATTGACGGTTTATTGAGGGATTCTCCAAGATCTCGAGACCCCTCACCAAACTGTTGGAGAAGGGAATCACATTCACATGGACGCCGCAGTGCGAGACGAGTTTTCAGGAGCTAAAGAAAAGATTGACAACAGCCCCAGTGCTAGTTATGCCAGATATGCAGAAGAACTTTTCAGTGTACTGCGATGCCTCTGGAAACGGGTTGGGATGTGTTCTCATGCAAGAAGGGCATGTCGTGGCTTATGCATCCCGACAGCTCCGGAAACACGAGAAGAACTATCCTACACATGACCTAGAACTAGCCGCAGTGGTACACGCGTTGAAAATTTGGCGGCACTACTTGATGGGGAAGAGGACAGAGATATATACGGATCATAAGAGTTTAAAGTACATTTTCACACAGCCAGATCTCAACCTCAGACAAAGGAGATGGTTAGAGCTAATCAACGACTTTGATGTGGGCATCAACTATCATCCGGGGAAAGCGAACGTCGTGGCAGATGCTTTAAGTCGGAAAGTGCAGGTCAATAGGTTGAGCTTGAAGGACATGCCTGCAGAATTGAAGGACGATGTTATAAGACTCAATCTATGCCTAGTGAATAGTGGTGAAGCCATCGCCATGGAAGTGGACTCCACACTAGAGCAAGACATCCGCGATGGTCAAAAGAATGACGAGAAGATACAAGAAATTAGACAACTCATCAAGGAAAATAAAGCCCCTGGTTTCAGAGAGGATGAACAAGGCACGGTGTGGCACGGGAAAAGAATCTGTGTGCCTGAAGTAAAGGAGATCCGTGAATTGATTTTGAAGGAGGCTCACGATTCCGACTATTCCATTCATCCTGGGAGTACGAAGATGTACCAGGACCTCAAGAGCAGGTATTGGTGGTATGGCATGAAGCGAGATGTCGCGGAACATGTTGCCCTATGTGACACATGTCAGTTGGTGAAAGCGGAACATCAACGACCCGCGGGATTATTGCAACCACTCAAAGTGCTTGAATGGAAATGGGAAGAAATCGGTATGGATTTCAGAGTGGGATTGCCTAGGACCCAATCAGGATATGACTCGATATGGGTAATCATCGACAGGTTAACCAAGGTAGCTCATTTCATTCCCGTGAAAGAAAGCTACAGCGGATCCAAATTGGCAGAGTTGTACATGTCAAGGATCGTGTGTTACCATGGAGTGCCAAAGAAGATAGTGTCGGATTGAGGGACACAGTTCATCTAAAGGTTCTGGCAGAAGTTGCATGAAACCATGGGAACCCATCTGAATTTTAGTTCTGCCTATCATCCCCAAACTGACGGGCAGACGGAAAGAACCAATCAGATCCTGGAGGATATGCTGAGAGCGTGTGCACTCAAAAACAATCGGAGTTGGGATAAGAACTTACCGTATGCGGAGTTCTCCTATAACAACAGCTATCAGGCTAGTATGGAGATGTCACCGTTTGAAGCTTTGTAGGGGAGGAAGTGTAGAACTCCACTATTTTGGAACCAAACGGTGGAAAGCAAAGTGTTTTGGACGTATTGCATGTGGTGTAGAAATTCAAATTCAAATTGGAATTCAAGTTAAACTCAAAACAGAAAAGAAAAAGAAAAAACAAACCTCCCCGGCCAGTGGGCAGAAACCCACCAGACGGCCCACCTCACCCCCACGCCAGCCCGCAGCCGCACGCCCGCTTCCCTCTCACAGACATGCGGGGCCCGCCTGTCATCCGTGACCTCCCGCTCGCGCCGACCCCGGACTCTTCCGCGCGCGCGCGATCGTAACCAACCCGGATTTCCGCGTCCCTCAGCCCGACTCCCGGTCCCGGAAGACTCAAACTCGATCTAAACAAACCCACCGCCCTCCCCCGGCTATATAAACACCGGCATCTTCCCGATTTTCACCCACGATCAGCCGTTTTTCCTTCCGGTGAGAACCCGAGTTTCTCCGGCCAATTTCGCTCGATCTTCGCTCGGGATTTCTGATCTAACGCGCTGATCATGATCCACCGCCTCCGAGGAATCACGCAGGTGCAGAAAACTCGGTGGTTTGCGCTTCAAACACAGCGCCGACGAGCCTCGCCGTGAATTCACCTCGGACCTCGTCGCCGACCGCTTTCCAGGACCTCCGAGCTCAAGAAAACCCCCGAGGTGAGATCCCCGACCTCCCCTCTACCGATCTATGCCATGAAATCCCAGTTTTAGGAAGAATTGACGAAGATCCAAAGCTCTCCAGCGAGATCACCGCCTCCCGCCGCCGCGCAGTGTCGCCCGTGCTCAATCAGAGCGACGTGCCGCTTGTGCACCATCTATTTTAAATCGCACGGTAGAATTTAAATCCCCGCGTACCGGTTCGACGTTATAATCTCAGCCGTCAGTTTTAAATCGGATGGTCCACGTCAGCCCTGCGTTATAAAGGCCGGGATTCTTACGCGCTAACCCCTGGGGTTCTCGGAAAATACGAGCTAGCCCCAGAAACTTCTGATCTAGCCCCTGGAACTTCAGAAATTCATGTAAATTCAATTAAAAATCAGTTTTAGCCCCTGTACTTAATAAAAATTAGGAAAACCCCTCTGTTATGTGTAGTTAGACCCCTGGAAATTTATAAAATAATATAATAGACCCTTTGATGGGGTAAGTTTGCCTTTTTAATCTTATATAATATTAAATTTAGGAATTTGACTATGTAATTAAGATTTAAATTTAAAAAGGGTGAGGCACACACATTGTAAATTCAAGTTTAAACTCTACTGACAATTTGAAAGCTTTAGAATGAGCTAAAAATAAATTTTAGGCTGAAATGAAATCTGTTTGGGTGTGTTCATGTTTATTAGATATAGAAACACATTTTTAGGCTAGGAAATAATTCTGAAAATTGGTAAAATAAATGTAAAATAGTTCACATCAGAGGAGAAGTTCAAAAATATATTATTTACTATTTTAGATCAGAACCTATTCTGTTGAGATGATGTGTCTTACTATTTTCATAATAAATTTCACAATTAGGTATAGAAAATAAATATTAAAATATAGGAAAATAGGTATGCATAACTAGAAGATGATAAATGAAGTCTCAAAATTCAAAGATTTCAGTTTAGGATTTGGTAGAAGATCTGAAAACCCATTTGGAGTAGGAAAATATCTTCCATGCATACTTGGTAGCTAAGATGTATATCAATTGAGTATAAGGAATTTGTTCAAATTGGAAATTCATATATAGTGTGCAAACATAACTCTGAATACAAAAGTTAGAAAACATATGAACATGTTTAAAAGTGCATGTAAGCCCAAAATCAACACACATGGACTAACCACAACACATAGAAATGTGAATGACTTTCATAAATGTGAATGTGTGGTTTGTATGAAGCGAAAGTGTGAACTATGTCTTATGGATTGTTGTTTTCTTTTGCTATGTGTGATGGTATGAGTAGAACCTGCCCCAGAACAAGTTCTCCCCTTTCAAGATCTGGACTTTCCATTCCCAGAGCAGCAGGAAGAAGGCAAGTGTCCTTGACCACTTTGATCCTATGCTAGGAGGTGTAGATAGAATTATTTGCATTGTCAATTGAAATATGAAACTCATGCTAGGATGTTTCCCTAGAATTGCATTATCTTGTTTCCTTGTAGCTTGGGTTGGGATTTGTTTTATTATGTCATTCATTCATATACTTGTCCTTAGCCATGCTTAGAATGGGATAATTGGGATATGACGTCATCAGTTTATTTACCATACTCTTGAATGAGATGTTATGAGTTATGTAGAGGTAGGGATCAAGGCAAGTTGGATGATTTGGTTGGTGCTGGGTGCACGATACTCGGGTTTGTGTTTAGTACTTGCCTGGATCCTAAGGACCGGTTCATGGAGCATGTAACCTGGCTTTACCATGCCAACCACATGCTGAGATGGGGCAGCTTGGCCAATTAATTAGGTGTATCCCCGACGTAGTATGGGTGTGTTGGATGGTGCGGGGAATAGGTGTCAGGTGGACTACCTTATAAACCGCAAGGCTCAAGAGGGGGCCACTGCAGCGGGGTTGGAGCCTCTTGTATGCTGTTAGGGGTGAAACCTCAGTGGGCCCATGCTCGTCGGGAATCCCTTTGTAAAGGCTTCGTAGTGATCTCCTGGCTACACACCTGGGAAGTGTGAATGTGGTTCGTGGCCACTTGCATAATGGAGGTTCTTTTAGTCCACCCGGCAACGGGGGATGAAATCACTACATGTGGGTACAGTGGTGCAAACTCTGCAGAGTCAAAACTGTCATGACAGCCATGCTCACGGTCAAGAGCGGCTTGGACTTATTCATGATTAGAGGATGATGACTTTGGAAGTTGAGGATGTTAAGCGGGGAGCTTAACATTGGTAATGATGTTATGGTTATTTGATTATGATGATGGGATGGGAGATTGGGATCATTTCACCTGTGTAGTAATGTAGGTGCTCAATAAGCTAAGGTGGTAGGCAATAATTGCGTAGTGCTTCAACCATGAGTTCAACCTCTCCTTGCTCTAGCCATGCATGACATAACTTTCCCACACTTGCTGAGTACCATCGGTACTCAACCTTGCATATTTGTTGGTTTATATTGCTGCTCAGGTCAAGAGAATGATGTGGTGTTTAATGATCAAGACTTTGGACCCGAAGGAGGTTTCTAGGTTCATGGAGTCCCACCGGGCAACGCCTGTGATGGAGCCCACAAGAATAATATTCCGCTGCTAGTTTATTTACTTGTGATGAACTTATTATCGTCCATCGAGACATTTGCTATGTAAGACTTATTTATATTCGACACCTGGCTTGTAATAAATGATGCTTTACTATTTGTCATCACATGTATGAGAAAATGATCCTGGCATACATGTGATATTCACTTGGTTGTTCTTCGGAAAAACCGGGTGTGACACCACACCACAGACCTCATTTGAAGCAAGTTGATGAACACAAATGAAGAGCAAGTAACCACCATCAACATGCTCATCAGAGAACAAACTCACATATTGCAAAAGTGGTATTTGCAACATATGATATAGAGGGGTTGGGCATATGAAAACTCCTACGCATTGCTAGGAATGTCCATGCCAAGTTTCACCCAGAATTCAAAACTTTTTGAGGTCAGTTTGGGCATAGCTAGAAAGAGGGCAGTTTGAAACTATATTCAAATTCAAACTGTTTTTATCCCATGAATTCAAAAGTGGGAGACATATTCTTATCCAGCACATTTTTGTGAGCCCACACACCAAATTTCACTCCATTTGGAGTTGATCTTGACATGAGCTAAGTGGGGCAAATTCAAACTTTATTTGAATTTCAAACTGCACATGTGCTGAAATTCATTCAAACCAGACCCAATTTGAATTCTAACCAATTCAAATGGCTCATGGGTGAATAATTTGAATCACCATGGGTATTTTGGGGTTCACTGTTTACAACAGGGATTAGGAGTGAATTTCAGAGGTTAAAACCCCAGGTGGGACCCACATGTCAGTCACTGGTTCAAAGCAACCGACTGAGACTTTCTTCACTCGGGTCGCCGAGCCACTGCTGCGATCGCCACCAAGGGGAGCCGCCGCGCCAGCAGCTGCTTGGCCACGCGCGGGCGTGAGGCGGTTCAGAGCCTTCTTAAGGCATCTCCCCCCCTCCTCGGCCGAAGCTATCGCAGTTTCTTCCCCCGCAAGAACACTGTAACACCCCAAAATTTTGATTCAAAGCCCTAAATCATGTTAAGGGGGGAATTGAAAAATTTTTGGACGTGTTGCATGTTTTGCAAAAATTCAAATTCAAACTGGAATTCAAATTAAACTCAAATCAGAAAAGAAATAGAAAAAGAAAAACAGAAAAAACAGAAAAAAACCGGCCAGTGGGCCGAAACCCACCAGCCGGCCCAGCCAGCGCCCGCGCCAGCCCGCAGCCACGCGCGCTGCTGCCTCACACTGACAGGCGGGACCCACCCGATCTTCGTCTACCTCGCGCCGCGCCGGACTCCCTCGCTCCCGAATCAAAACCGATCGGGATTTCGGCGTATCCCCGCTGAATTCTGTACGTAGGCGACGCGGACATGATCTAAACCACCCCGCCGCCCTCCCCCGTCTATAAAACCCCGACCTCGTTCTGTTTTTCCCACACGATCGCCGATTTTTACTCCGGTGAGAACCGAGACTTCTCCGGCGAATTCTGGCCGATCTAAGCTCGGAATTTCCGATCTAACTCGCTGGTCTTGATCCACCGCCTCCGGGGAACCTTGCAGGTGCAGAAAACTCGGTGACTTGCGGTGTAAACACAGCGCCGACGAGCTTCACCGTGGTTTCGCCTCGGACCTCGTCGCCGATCACCTTCCAGGACCTCCGAGCTCAAGAAAACCCCCGAGGTGAGATCCCCGACCTCCCCTCTACCGATCTATGCCATAAAATCACAGTTCTAGGAAGAATTCTCGAAGATCCAAAAGTCTCCGGCGAGATCGCCGCTTCCCGCCGTCGTGCGCCGCCGGCAGCGCCGCCCGCGCTCGATCAGAGCGACGTGGCCGCTTGTGCGCCGTTTATTTTAAATCGCACGGTAGGGTTTAAACCCCCGAGTACCGGTTCGATGTTATAATCTCTGCCGTCGGTTTAAAATCGGACGGTCCACGTCAGCCCCGCGTTATAAGGACTGGAAATCTTACGTGCTACCCCCTGGGGTTCTCGGGAAATAAGAGCTAGCCCCGGAAACTTCTGATCTAGCCCCTGAAACTTCAGAAAATCATGTAAATTCATTTAAAAATCAGTTTTAGCCCCTAGACTTAATAAAAATTAGGAAAAACTCCTCTGATAAGTGTAGCTAGACCCCTGGAAATTCTGAAAATAATATTATAGACCCTGTAGTGGGGTGAGTTTACCTTTTTAACCCTGTTTAGTATTAAATTTAGGAAATTGAATATGTGGCTACTATTTAAAATTTAAAAAGTGGGACAAACATATTGTCAAATTTAAATTAAAAACTTTCTCAGTACTTAGAAAAACTTTGGAGTGAGATAAAAATAGATTTTTGGCTGAAATGAATCTGTTTAATTTATTATTCAAATTTATTAGTTACAGGGACACATTTTTAAGTAATGAATACTTTTAGAAAATAGGGAAAATAATGGTGAAATAGTTTATATCAGAGGCAAGGGTCAAAATATGTTATTAAATTATTTAGGACCAGAACCTATTCTGTTTAGATGATGTATATTACTAATTTCATAATAAAGAACACATTTATGTATAGGAAAATAAATCTGAAAATATAGCAACAAGTAAATGATAAATGAAGTTTCTAAAATCAAAAGAATTCAGTTTAAGGTTGGTAGAAATTCTAAAGGCACATATGGAGAAGAAAAATACTCTTCATACATACTTGGTAGTGAAAAGGTGTAGTAGTTGAATATAAGGAATTTATTTAAATTGGAAACTCATATATATATAGTAGGTAAGTATAAATGTGAACACAAAAGTAGGAATCATATACACATAATTAAAAGTGTATGCAAGCCACAAATCAACAGACATAAAGTAAACACAACACATATAATGGTGAAGGACTTTCATAAATGTGAATGTGTGGTTTGTATGAAGTGGAAGTGTGAACTATGTCTTATGGATTGTTGTTTTTCTTTTGCTATGTGTGATGGTATGATGTAGAACCAGCTCAAGAGCAAGTTATTCCTTTCCAAGACCAGGACTACCCATTTCAAGAGCAGCAAGAAGGAGGCAAGTGTCCTTGACCACTTTGATCCTATGCTAGGATGTGTAGATAGAATTATTTGCATTGTCAAATGAAATATGAAACCCATGCTAGGAAGTTTCCCTAGAATTGCATTACCTTGTTTCCTTGTAGCTTGGGTTGGGATTTATTCTATCATGTCATTTACTATTATGCATATGCTTAGCCATGCTTAGAATGGGATATTTGGGATATGAGATCATCAGTTTATTTTACCATACTCTTGAATGAGATATTGTGAGTTATGTAGAGGTAGGGATCAAGGCAAGTTGGATGTTTTGGTTGTGTGCTGGGTGCACGAGACTCGGGTTTGTGTTTAGTACTTGCCTGGATCCTAAGGACCGGTTCATGGAGCATGTAACCTGGCTTTACCGTGCCAACCACATGCTGAGATGGGGCAGCTTGGCCAATTAATTAGGTGTATCCCCGGCGTAGTATGGGTGTGTTGGATGGTGCGGGGAGTAGGTGTCAGCTAGACTACCATATGAACCGCAAGGCTCAAGAGGGGGCCACTGCAGCGGGGTTGGAGCCTCTTGTATGCTGTTAGGGGTGAAACCTCAGTGGGCCCACGCTCGTCGGGAATCCCTTTGTAAAGGTTTCGTAGTGATCTCCTGGCTACACACCTGGGAAGTGTGAATGTGGTTCGTAGCCACTGGCATAATGGAGGTTCTTTTAGTCCACCCGGCAACGGGGGATGAAATCACTACATGTGGGTACAGTGGTGCAAACTCTGTATAGTCAAAACTGTCATGACAGCCGTGCTCACGGTCAAGAGCGGCTTGGACTTATTCATGATTAGAGGATTGAGGGTTTTGGAGTTAAGCGGGGAGCTTAACATTGGAAATGATGTTATGGTTATTGGATTATGATGATGGGATGGGAGATTGGGACCATTTCACCTGTGTAGTAATGTAGGTGCTTAATAAGCTAAGGTGATAGGTATTAATTGCGTAGTGCTTTAACCATGAGTTCAACCTCTCCTTGATTCTAGCCATGCATGATATAATTTTCCCACACTTGCTGAGTACCATTGGTACTCAACCTTGCATATTTTGTTGGTTTATATTGCTGTTCAGGTCAGGATAATGAGGTGGTGTATAATGACCAAGACTTTGGACCCGAAGAAGGTTTCTAGGTTCATGGAGACCCCGGGGCAACGCCTGTGATGGAGCCCTCAAGAATAATATTCCGCTGCTAGTTTGTTTATTTGTGATGAACTTATTATTGTCCATCGAGACATTTGCCATGTAAGACTTATTTATATTCGACACCTGGCTTGTAATAAATGATGTTTCACTATTTGTCATCACATGTATGAGAAAATGATCCTGGCATACATGTGATATTCACTTGGTTGTTCTTCGGAAAAACCGGGTGTGACAGAGGTGGTATCAGAGCCAAGGTTGCCCGTAGGAACGTGGACCTAGGTAGAAATGGACGTATTTAAGGACCCTATTTTCCTAAAAACTATTTTACAAGGTTTGTGTTGAAAAATGTTATTTAATGGAGTCACTTTCTTCATCTTACCCCAACTTTCATTCAAAATAGGATTTTTGTTTAAAAGTTTATCTAACCTAAGTTTAAATGCTTTCGGTTTTAGATGGTTCGCATGATTCGCACCGCTCGCAAGTCCACAGGAGGGAGAGTTCCCGTAGTTGCCCTTGCCGAAAGAGAGGAGAGCCGTCCGGTGACGTACTTTTCCTACGGATTGGCAGTAGGAGGCTTGTTGCGCCGTCTTCGACGTATGCTCGAAGCCGCTAGCAATACGGGCAAGCTAATCATCCACTATAACTCCACCAGGACCATCCGTGAGAAGAGGGAAGAATGGAGTTCAGAGATGAGGATCATACACGAAAATCAGCTGCTTAAGATCCACCGCTCTCCAGCTTGTCGAGCGACACAGGTCGATGCGGAGAAGGATGTCACCTGGGAGGCCATCACCTCCCAGAGTCACATCTATCGTCGCCACCTGGACAGAACTGAGTACATGTATGTCCTCCAACGTGAGAGTGGTACCACGGAGTACAAGTACCCACCAGTGCAGCAAGGGACTTCCCATGAGCACATGGACTTGTGCTTGGAGGATGCTGCTATGCTCAGCACTCGACTGCAGAAGTGTCAGCAAGAGCTTCAGGATGTTCGGGACACCCTGAAGGGAACGGAGGCGTTGCTGCAAGCCTTCTTGAGGGCGAGAGAAAGAGGAGATGAGAATGAACTGTGTGTCACCGTGAATGATACCTGGACTCCTGACTCCCCAGATCGCCGGGCGATAAGGCGTCGTCGCACTTCTCCACCAGCAGCCTCCCCACCCAAAGCAGAGTCAGAAGGCAGCCGAAATGATGAGGAAGATCCCGAGGAGCCAGCTCAAGAAAACGAATAGTGTAGAGTCCTTCCATTAGTTAGCAAGATGTCGAATAGTCGAATCGTTATGTTAAGTTGATGGTGTGTTAATGCTTGGTGTGTGACGAGAGTTGTGGAAGCCATGAGCAATTGTCCACAGCCTCGTCTTTAGATTGTTTTGCTTTGGTGTGAACCCACATGAAATAATATTGCATTTATTTTTGTGTGAGAAATGAACCCTCAGAAAAGTAAAACAAAGCCTCAACACTTCAAAGTACAAACAAATGAAAGTAGTAAGATGATACGTAATGCTTTCAAATTAACATTGGTTGATTCTGCTAGATGGCCGGAAGAGGAAAAGGACGTGCTGCCAACCCCGCCAACAACAACGATGAGGCATGCAACCCTCATCTTTCTGAAGGCCAGGACCGGGGTTGTCGCCGTGAAGGAGTTGATCCCCTCCACCAAATGCTGGAGAATCAGAATTAGCTCATCCAGAACTTGACTCAAGTGGTGGCCAACTTGCATCAAGTTCCACCTCCACAAGCTGCACCACGCCAACCAAGGTTGAGTGAGTTTCTAGGAACTCAACCTCCAAAGTTTGCAAGTGCTGCTGAACCTCTGGAGGCAGATGATTGGCTGAAGACCATTGAAAGTAAGATGAGGATCATACAGTGCTAAGGGTATGAGAGGGTGCTGTTTGCTTCTCATCAATCGCATGGACCTGCTGCTGATTGGTGGACCGCCTACGTGGCCGCCCATCATGACCCTGAGAACATCACTTGGGAAGAGTTCAAGCGTAGCTTCCGCAACCATTACATCCCAAGAGGTGAACCAAAAAACAAGAGGAAGGAGTTTTTGGGGCTGCAGCAGGGAAACATGACGGTGAGGGAATACCTCACTAAATTTACTCAACTATCCCGTTATGCCCCACGGGACATAGAGACTGATGAGCAGAAACAAGATTGTTTCGTGGAGGGACTTACTGCAGAGATGCAGTGTGCAATGTCCTCAAATGAGTATGAAAGTTTCCAAAAGATGGTGGACAGAGCGTTTGTGGTAGAAAGGAAGCTAAAAGCCTTGGAAAATGAGAATAAGAGGAAGGCATGGTGGTCACATCAAGCCTCAGGGAGCAACACCCACCCACGTCTGATGCAGCCACCTGCAGGGCAGACGAACCGTGCTGCGGTACCCTACTCAGCACCAAGAGGGTACAACCCGATCTACAGGCCTCCCGCAGCACCAGCACAGCCGCAACGTCAGTTTGTGCAGCAGCCTCGCCCCGCATATCCACCTCGACCAGCAGTACAAGGACCCCCAAACCAACCCCAAGACAGCAAAGGCCAGGCACCTAAGGTTGGGGTGCAATGTTTTAGCTGCGGAGAAGTGGGGCACTATGCCCATAAGTGCCCAAAGAAGAAGCCTGCGCAGCCACAACAGCAGAATGTAACGAGAGGACGGGTGAACCACGTCACTATGGAGGAAGCACAAGAGGCACCCGACGTGGTAGTTGGTAAGTTTCCTGCCAATTTACACATTGCAACCCTGCTGTTTGATTCTGGTGCTACCCACTCGTTCATTGCTCAAGGGTTTGTTAAGAAGCATGACCTAGCAACAACACAAATGAACCATATGCTAGCCGTAAACTCTCCAGGTGGAGAAATAAGGACAAGACAAGTGTGTCCCAAAGTGAACCTAGACATTAATGGGGTAGTGTTTACTGCTAACTTCATAGTGATAGATTCACAAGGGATAGATATTATTTTGGGTATGGATTGGTTGACCAAACATAAAGGAATCATCCATTGTTCGACCAGAATGGTGGAACTAACTCACCCTAGTGGCACAAGAGTAAAGTTGATAACAAAACACGAGCCTAGGAGGGACATTAAATTAAATCAAGTTGAGGTGAAAGTTGAGGAGATCAGGACCATCAGGGAATATCCAGATGTTTTTCCGGAGGAGTTGCCAGGTATGCCTCCCGATCGTGAAGTGGAATTCGCAATTGAGCTAGTGCCTGGAATAGCCCCGATATACAAGAGACCTTATCGGATGGACTCCAAGCAGCTGGGAGAACTCAAGGATCATTTGAGAGAATTGACGGATAAGGGGTATATTCGCCCTAGTTCCTCACCATGGGGAGCTCCGGTGATATTTGTGTCCAAAAAGGACGGAACCCAAAGGATATGCGTGGATTACCGTGCCTTGAATGAGGTAACCATCAAGAACATGTACCCATTACCCCGCATTGAAGACTTGTTTGATCAGTTGAGGGGAGCTTGTGTGTTCTCGAAAATTGATCTCAGGTCGGGATACCACCAACTCAAGATAAGGCAATTTGATATTCCCAAGACAGCTTTCGTATCTCGGTACGGACTGTATGAATACACTGTCATGCCTTTCGGGCTAACTAATGCCCCGGCATACTTCATGTACCTCATAAACAAGTTATTCATGGAATATCTGGACAAATTTGTGGTGGTTTTCATAGATGACATTCTCGTCTTCTCCAAAGATGAAGAAGAACATGAGAAACATCTAAGGTTGGTGTTGCAGAGGCTATGAGAACACCAACTATATGCCAAGTTGAGCAAGTGTGAGTTTTGGCTGAAGAGAGTTCCCTTCTTAGGACATATAATCTCGGAGGGAGGAATCTCCGTGGATCCTTCCAAAATCGAGGATATACAGAAGTGGAAGACCCCTGAAAATGTCGGAGAAGTTCGAAGCTTCTTGGGATTGGCTGGATACTATCGACGGTTTATTGAGGGATTCTCTAAGATCTCGAGACCTCTCACCAAACTGTTGGAGAAGGGAATCAACTTCACATGGACGCCACAGTGCGAGAAGAGTTTTCAGGAGTTAAAGGAAAGATTGACAACAGCCCCAGTGCTGGTTATGCCCGATATGCAAAAGAGCTTCACGGTGTACTGTGATGCCTCTGGAAACGGGTTGGGATGTGTTCTTATGCAAGAAGGGCATGTCGTGGCATATGCATCCCGACAGCTTCGGAAGCACGAGAAGAACTATCCTACACATGACCTAGAACTAGCCGCAGTGGTACACGCGTTGAAAATTTGGCGACACTATTTGATGGGGAAGAGGACCGAGATATATACGGATCATAAGAGTTTGAAGTACATATTCACACAGCCAGACCTCAACCTCAGACAAAGGAGATGGTTAGAGCTAATTAATGACTTTGATGTAGGCATCAACTATCATCCTGGGAAAGCAAACGTCGTGGCCGATGCTTTGAGTCGGAAAGTGCAGGTCAATAAGTTGAGTTTGAAGGACATGCCTGCAGAATTGAAGGACGAAGTTATAAGGCTCAATCTATGTCTAGTAAATAGTGGTGAAGCCATCGCCATGGAAGTGGACTCCACACTAGAGCGAGACATACGCGAGGGTCAAAAGAATGATGAGAAGATAAAAGAAATTAGACAACTCATCAAGGAAAATAAAGCTCTGGGTTTTAGAGAGGATGAACAAGGAACGGTGTGGCACGGGAAAAGAATCTGTGTGCCAGAAGTAAAGGAAATCCGTGAATTGATTCTAAAGGAGGCTCATGATTCTGACTATTCCATTCATCCTGGGAGTACGAAAATGTATCAGGACCTTAAGAGCAGGTATTGGTGGTATGGTATGAAGCGAGATGTCGCGGAACATGTTGCCCTATGTGACACATGTCAGTTGGTGAAAGCAGAACATCAACGACCCACGGGATTATTGCAACCACTCAAAGTGCCTGAATGGAAATGGGAAGAAATCAGCATGGATTTCATTGTGGGATTGCCTAGGACCCAATCAGGATATGATTCGATATGGGTCATCATTGATAGGCTAACCAAGGTAGCTCACTTCATCCCCGTGAAGGAAAGCTACAGCGGATCCAAATTGGCAGAGTTGTACATGTCAAGGATCGTGTGTTACCATGGAGTGCCAAAGAAGATTGTGTCGGACCAAGGGACACAGTTCACCTCGAGGTTTTGGCAGAAGTTGCATGAAACCATGGGAACCCATCTGAACTTCAGCTCTGCCTATCATCCCCAAACTGACGGGCAGACGGAAAGAACCAATCAGATCCTTGAAGATATGTTAAGGGCATGTGCACTCAAAAACAATAGGAGTTGGGACAAGAATTTACCGTATGCGGAATTTTCCTATAACAACAGCTATCAAGCTAGTATGAAGATGTCACCGTTTGAAGCTTTGTATGGAAGGAAGTGCAGAACTCCCCTATTTTGGAACCAAACAGGAGAAAGTAAAGTGTTTGGTCCAGAAGTGCTACAAGAAGCCGAGGCGAAGGTGAGGGAAATTCGCAACAACTTGAGGATAGCACAGACACGCCAAAAGAGCTATGCCGATGTACGAAGAAGAGAGCCCGTTTTCAACGTAGGAGACTATGTCTATCTTAAGGTGTCCCCTATCAGAGGACTTCGTCGCTTCAAGGTGAAAGGGAAGTTGTCACCTCGATACATCGGACCCTTTCAAGTTTTGGAAAGGAAAGGCGAAGTGGCGTATCAACTAGAGTTACCGGCTCATCTATCGAATGTGCACGATGTATTCCATGTGTCACAACTCAAGAAATGTCTGAGGACGCCTGAAGAGGTGTTACCCATGAATGAAGTGGATGTAGCTGAGGATTTGTCTTATGCCGAGCAACCATACAAGATTTTGGAGACAATGGAATGCCTCACCAGAAATAAAAGAATCCGGATGTTCAAGGTGCAGTGGAAGCATCACTCAGAAGAGGAAGCCACCTGGGAGCGGGAAGATGAGCTCAAGGCACAGTTTCCGGAATTGTTTTCTTAGAAACACCAATCTCGAGGACGAGATTTCTTTTAAGGGGGGTAGAGCTGTAACACCCCAAAATTTTGATTCAAAGCCCTAAATCATGTTAAGAGGGGAATTTAAAAATTTTTGGACGTATTGCATGTTTTGCAAAAATTCAAATTCAAACTGGAATTCAAATTAAACTCAAATCAGAAAAGAAATAGAAAAAGAAAAAGAGAAAAACAGAAAAAAAAAACCGGCCAGTGGGCCGAAACCCACCAGCCGGCCCAGCCAGCGCCCGCGCCAGCCCGCAGCCGCGCGCGCTGCTGCCTCACACTGACAGGCGGGACCCACCCGATCTTCGTCTACCTCGCGCCGCCCCGGACTCCCTCGCTCCCGAATCAAAACCGATCGGGATTTCGGCGTATCCCCACTGAATTCTGTTCGTAGGCAACGTGGACATGATCTAAACCACCCCGCCGCCCTCCCCCGTCTATAAAAACCCTGGCCTCGTTCTGTTTTTCCCACGCGATCGCCGATTTTTACTTCGGTGAGAACCGAGACTTCTCCGGCGAATTCTGGCCGATCTAAGCTCGGAATTTCCGATCTAACTCGCTGGTCTTGATCCACCGCCTCCGGGGAACCTTGCAGGTGCAGAAAACTCGGTGACTTGCGGTGTAAACACAGCGCCGACGAGCTTCACCGTGGTTTTGCCTCGGACCTCGTCGCCGATCACCTTCCAGGACCTCCGAGCTCAAGAAAACCCCCGAGGTGAGATCCCCGACCTCCCCTCTACCGATCTATGCCATAAAATCACAGTTCTAGGAAGAATTCTCGAAGATCCGAAAGTCTCCGGCGAGATCGCCGCTTCCCGCCGCCGTGCGCCGCCGGCAGCGCCGCCCGCGCTCGATCAGAGCGACGTGGCCGCTTGTGCGCCGTTTATTTTAAATCGCACGGTAGGGTTTAAACCCCCGAGTACCGGTTCGATGTTATAATCTCGGCCGTCGGTTTAAAATCGGACGGTCCACGTCAGCCCCGCGTTATAAAGACTGGAAATCTTACGTGCTACCCCCTGGGGTTCTCGGGAAATAAGAGCTAGCCCCGGAAACTTCTGATCTAGCCCCTGGAACTTCAGAAAATCTTGTAAATTCATTTAAAAATCAGTTTTAGCCCCTAGACTTAATAAAAATTAGGAAAAACTCCTCTGATAAGTGTAGCTAGACCCCTGGAAATTCTGAAAATAATATTATAGACCCTGTAGTGGGGTGAGTTTACCTTTTTAACCCTGTTTAGTATTAAATTTAGGAAATTGAATATGTGGCTACTATTTAAAATTTAAAAGTGGGACAAACATATTGTCAAATTTAAATTAAAAACTTTCTCAGTACTTAGAAAAACTTTGGAGTGAGATAAAAATAGATTTTTGGCTGAAATGAATCTGTTTAATTTATTATTCACATTTATTAGTTACAGGGACATATTTTTAAGTAATGAATAGTTTTAGAAAATAGGGAAAATAATGGTGAAATAGTTTATATCAGAGGCAAGGGTCAAAATATGTTATTAAATTATTTAGGACCAGAACCTATTCTGTTTAGATGATGTATATTACTAATTTCATAATAAAGAACACATTTATGTATAGGAAAATAAATCTGAAAATATAGCAACTAGTAAATGATAAATGAAGTTTCTAAAATCCAAAGAATTCAGTTTAAGGTTGGTAGAAATTCTAAAGGCACATATGGAGAAGAAAAATACTCTTCATACATACTTGGTAGTGAAAAGGTGTAGTAGTTGAATATAAGGAATTTATTTAAATTGGAAACTCATATATATATAGTAGGTAAGTATAAATGTGAACACAAAAGTAGGAATCATATACATATGATTAAAAGTGTATGCAAGCCACAAATCAACAGACATAAAGTAAACACAACACATATAATGGTGAAGGACTTTCATAAATGTGAATGTGTGGTTTGTATGAAGTGGAAGTGTGAACTATGTCTTATGGATTGTTGTTTTTCTTTTGCTATGTGTGATGGTATGATGTAGAACCAGCTCAAGAGCAAGTTATTCCTTTCCAAGACCAGGACTACCCATTTCAAGAGCAGCAAGAAGGAGGCAAGTGTCCTTGACCACTTTGATCCTATGCTAGGATGTGTAGATAGAATTATTTGCATTGTCAAATGAAATATGAAACCCATGCTAGGTTGGTGCTGGGTGCACGATACTCGGGTTTGTGTTTAGTACTTGCCTGGATCCTAAGGACCGGTTCATGGAGCATGTAACCTGGCTTTACCATGCCAACCACATGCTGAGATGGGGCAGCTTGGCCAATTAATTAGGTGTATCCCCGGCGTAGTATGGGTGTGTTGGATGGTGCGGGGAGTAGGTGTCAGCTAGACTACCATATGAACCGCAAGGCTCAAGAGGGGGCCACTGCAGCGGGGTTGGAGCCTCTTGTATGCTGTTAGGGGTGAAACCTCAGTGGGCCCACGCTCGTCGGGAATCCCTTTGTAAAGGCTTCGTAGTGATCTCCTGGCTACACACCTGGGAAGTGTGAATGTGGTTCGTAGCCACTGGCATAATGGAGGTTCTTTTAGTCCACCCGGCAACGGGGGACGAAATCACTACATGTGGGTACAGTGGTGCAAACTCTGTATAGTCAAAACTGTCATGACAGCCGTGCTCACGGTCAAGAGAGGCTTGGACTTATTCATGATTAGAGGATTGAGGGTTTTGGGAGTTAAGCGGGGAGCTTAACATTGGAAATGATGTTATGTTTATTGGATTATGATGATGGGATGGGAGATTGGGACCATTTCACCTGTGTAGTAATGTAGGTGCTTAATAAGCTAAGGTGATAGGTATTAATTGCGTAGTGCTCTAACCATGAGTTCAACCTCTCCTTGATTCTAGCCATGCATGATATAATTTTCCCACACTTGCTGAGTACCATTGGTACTCAACCTTGCATATTTTGTTGGTTTATATTGCTGCTCAGGTCAAGATAATGAGGTGGTGTATAATGACCAAGACTTTGGACCCGAAGAAGGTTTCTAGGTTCATGGAGACCCCGGGGCAACGCCTGTGATGGAGCCCTCAAGAATAATATTCCGCTGCTAGTTTGTTTATTTGCGATGAACTTATTATTGGCCATCGAGACATTTTCCATGTAAGACTTATTTATATTCGACACCTGGCTTGTAATAAATGATGCTTCACTATTTGTCATCACATGTATGACAAAATAATCCTGGCATACATGTGATATTCACTTGGTTGTTCTTCGGAAAAACCGGGTGTGACAAACAACGCGCCGGCAAGGTCCTTCCGCTGCTCAGAACCGATCGGAGAGCGCCGATCACAGCCTTCCCGTCCTCTCCAGAGCTACGGCAAGGTACTAGGAACTCTTCTCCGTCCTCCCCGTTGCTAAAACTCAGCTGAAACCGATTGATCTCGGCTATACCGAAAGATCAATTCAGTGTCTTAAAACCGCCGCACCTCGGGCTCCCGTGGACAGGCCAACCGGGGAGTTGTCACGCCTGATCCAAGGCACTCTTGGACGCACTGGTGACCGGTGCCGCTCACCCCCGAGCCACAGCCCGAGTGCTTGCTCACCGGCGGCGAATTTCCAGTTTTCCCCTTTCTGTGTGCAGAACGACCTTCGGGTGCGGTTCCGTCAAATTCGTACTTTAGAAAGGATTAGAGGGCCTCAATCCGCTCTCACACAAACTAGACACGGTAACGCACAAGTTGCCTTCACAACCTTTGGCTGGAGAACCTCTGCAACCGGCGTATTTCGAGGTTTACCAACGGCGGAGCAAGCGGGAGGTATCGGGCGCACGGTGAGGACCTACTTCAGGCCTCCCCCGAGCTGCCTAAAGCTCATGTCGACCTTCCCTGAGGTCCACTGATGCTTCCCGACCGGTTGCTCGAGTATTTGAGGTGCTAGATAAGTCAGCCGACACGGCCGAAGCCTTTCCGAGGCGGCCGCTCGTCGCCGACCATGCACCGGCCATTGTCATGACGAGCTGACCCCATAGTCCTGTTCTCCGAGTAAAAGTAGGCAGGGGCGGCCAATATCGTGAAGTTTGAAGCTCCACAGAAGCTGCCGGCGAGCTCTCCGGCGAGGTCCCTCGGCGGCAGAGCACGGGCGGCGGGAGGTTGACGAAGGGGGTGGACCCCAGCTGTCAGCGGGAGATATTTTAAATCGGGATCGGGCTGCGGCCGGGATCGGGTGTGCTGGCGCGCAAAGACCCTGTGGGCCTCAGTGTGCTGTCACCTCCGCGCCTAACACGTGTCCCCGCGGGCCCCGGCAGATTTAAACTTTTCCCCCGATTGTCAGATTCCATTCAAACTTCATATCCTTATAACTTTGGCTAGGAAGCTCCAAATCGAGTGAACCAAATTTTGTTGGGTTCAGCTATCTGAGCACTTTCCAGCAAATCAAGTTTTAATTCATGAAAACCCTTATTTCTCCAGAATTAATTCCTCAAAGTTTAAACTGTTTGGAATTTTAACTGGAGAATCCTTTGGAGGAAAATCCTGAAATTTTACTGGAATGTTCACCAAAATATCCCTGAAAAACCATAAAAATTTCAGATCCATTTGAGCTCATTTAATCCACCTAATGGTGTGATTAGTGAAACTGTTCCAGAGAAAATAGAAAATGTTCATGAACATTTTCAGAATTTTCTCTGAAATAGTTTAGCTCATATCTTTAGTTAGGAACCTTCAAATTAAGTGAGACCAACTCCATTAGAACCCTCTGAAAGTCTGGTTTTTGGAAAGTCATAGTTTGTTTCATGAAAACCCTTAGAACACCCTAAAAGCCTTCAATTAAGGTCAAGTACATAATTAATTGTGGAGGGCTCAAATGAGCTTTGCTGCAACTAAAACTTGACCAAGTCTCTGTTTAGGTTGTAACCTAGCCACAGTAAAAGTTTCACAGCCATAGAGTCTGTCTAGTAAGAGTTATAGACTTCACAAGTTTAAATTCAATCAAGTGCATTTAAATTAATCCATATACTTGTATATCATGTAGTCGCTAAGGTCGAGGAGGAACCTGAAGTCCTAGACTTCATTACTCTGGAGGAGCAGCTAGCCTACGATCAAGAGCAGCAAGGCAAGCTCCGGTTTGCATTAACCTTTTTACAAATGTTTATTGTTTTGAGCACATCTTTGAATACTATTATTCTTTGCATTAGAGTCTTGTTTGGAAACCCAAATGCATAGACAAGAAAACCATGGGTTGGGTTTAGGATTGCAAACCTCGTTAGCTACTGCAAAGCTAAGTTAGGGTAGGATTCGGTACAAGTCGAGTAGTTGGAACTACTCGCGAGCATAGGATAGAGGCACTCGACTCGGGTAGAGATAGCACATGAAACACATGGCAAGAAAATGATACCAAGCGGAGGGTAAGGGCAGCAGGACTTTGGGGCCTGTGTGCTGTAGCTCCGCTTGTGTCGATTGAGGACCGAGCCATGTGCGGGCCTGTTGAACAAGCTAGAACAGTACCGAAGACCTACCGGCCATATGGGAACCGGGAAACCGATGTAACTCGGGTAGCTGGGTGTTGAGGCATAGCTGGTCATTCAGAGGGTAGGTTGAGAGCTTGAGGTGTAAATTGGCTGGCGGCACTGAGATGCGCGTGCAGAGACCTCTTGCTCGGGACGATTGGACCGGTTCAACATTTGGCTAACGGGTGAAAGGTAGTTGCGTACGGCGTCCGTGATGGTTGTTGTAGACAACATCGAGTACGGGCGTACGTGATGGGTTGTTCGGGTAACCCTGCAGGTGTAAATCGATTATAATCGCCGTCCCTCGCGGTCAGTGAGTACCACTTGTTGACTGTACCGTGACGTAGAAAGAACAGGCTAGTTACATGTTAAAATGCTGCTGATTGAAAGATGGACTTTGCTTGTTAATGGTTTGTTGTAGTTTAGAGCTAACTAAAGTTCCTTTCAACTTTAGGCAAAGTACATGAGAGAAATGCGTTTCTTGTTTGATTGCGGCTCTCTCATGTGCCTTAGCGTAAGGTTCTCCACAACCTGCTGCTAAAACTTGAAAGTAAGGTTCTACTAATTAGGCGTGTCCTTGCAAATGATTTTTACCTCATGTAACCCATCACCCCTCATGTAGAAGTTCCAGGTTTAGGTGAGACGGGTCAGACTTGCTGAGCCTTCGTGCTCACTGCTTGTGTTTGAAGCTTTTGCAGGGTTCTATGAGGAAGGGGCTCCCGAAGAGGAGACGGAACCCCAGGAGGGGAACCCTGTCGAGTGGGAGCCGTGCACGCCGCAGAGTTAGTGTGCATGTGTGCTAGCAAGGACATGTTCAAGGGCTGAACGTGAACTTGATGCGTAGTCTACGCCCGTGAGTGTAGACTGGACCTATTTTGATGTAAACATGTTCATAAACTTGTTTATGTAATAAAATCTCGCTTCTGCTTTGTACCTTTGACGTGCGTTATACGGTGCTGTGCAACGCAGCACCCCTCAGCGTGATCCTGGCTCGACAAGACCGTGGGGTCATGTCAATATGATGCTCAATCCGTGCTCTGTTCCCAACGCAGCTCTGATACCACACTGTGAGGGACCACAGGACCTCGTCGGGTGGTGCCGTGATATGCGGCACCCAACACAGCACACGGGTCGATGAAAACACATCATATTACATAAAAAGTTTGCGGAAGCATACAGGAAAGTTTTACAAATAAGAATATCAGAGTAAACTACAGCGGAAGACTATCACTCTCACGACTCATATCTAAACTAGCAACAAAGAAACGGTCCAGCCCACAGACGTTTCTTACTAGCAACACGAAGACAATCTGCAGCGGCAAGGATAATCTTTGAGTAAGCACTCGGAGGTTCCCGAGTCTCATTGGCACCCCTTCTCATAAGCATCGAGTCAATTACCTGCAAAACAACTCAGATAGCATCCGTGAGCATAACGCTCAGCAAGACTTAACCGTCACCCTAAACATGAAACTCTAAGTGAGGTTATGAACCTAACATAGGATGGCATAAGCATAATTAAACTCGCCTAAAAGTGAATCCTTACTTTCAGGTATTAATGGCAGCATTTTAAGTGACCCTGGGCACGCCACATCGGGAGTCCACAATCAGACAAGAAACGCTTTCCCCCGATGTAAATTGCTCATGGCATAAAAGAATCGAGTTTGCACTAGCCTATTCATCAAGATCCAATACAAAGCTAGTATGATACTTCACTCCAATATGATTAGTTCCTTTCTCATGCAAGTTCTTACTACGTCACGACCGTGAGAACAAGTATGCTCGGTCCATTCCGCGAGCGACGGTGATTCGAATCAATAACACCCGGACTACACGACACGTACGCCCGTACTCGACGTTGCCTACAACAACCATCACTGACATCGTACGTGGCAGCCTTTCCCCCGTTTCACCCCCGCTGAATCGATCAAGTCACCCCGTACAGTAGCTACTCTCATGGTGCACCTACCGACATGAGATGTTATGAGAATATTCCCCACATACTGCACACCGGCCGTCCGCCTGAGGCGACCCGAAAAGTCCCAACGACAGCTTCCTGAGGTACATCGGTTTACTGGGTCCCATATAGCCAGCATGAGTCCGGTACACAACTCAAACTTGTTCAACAGGGCCGCATACGGATCGGTCCTTGACCGACACAGACAGGTCTACAGCACCCAGGCCCCTATGTCCTGCTGCCCCTACAACCTTCCGGTCTCAACTTTAACTTGCTAATTCAATTATGAACCAATCCAGTATGCCCCTGTTGTTCCTGAAACTGCGAGTAGCATATCACCACTCGACTTCTACCGAACCGTACTTAAGCATGGCAGTTCTACACGGTGAAAGACACCTACCCAATACTCTATGGGTCATTTGGCTATGCAAGAGGAGTATCAAACACTAGACCTAATGCATAATTCATATCCTGACCAAAAGTGAATACAAAACAAAAACTTAACAGCTGTTAAATGCAAACCGGAGCTTGCCTGTTTTGCAGGGTAGTCGTATATAACAGTTAGTGTCCTTGCAGGTCCACCCTTGATTCTCTGGAGCTTGATCCACTTCGATGAATCGCTCCTTTGAATCCCCTTCGTTGGGGTTCCTATTGAAATGCATATGCATATGTTTTATAGACTGTAATGGAAAGAAGTTATAGAATTCATTTCTTAGGTACAGAGGTTGTGTGGAAAAGCCAAGAATGGCTTGGTTGCCTCTGTTGTGCAAAGAAACATACTTAAACTAAATTGACCTTAAGGCCTTAGCTATACACTAATCATTTCCCCTAATGAACATAATAGATAAACTGAAAGGATTTGAGTGCAACTGAAGAACAAGAACTACAATGGCCTCAAAACTTTTACAGCAGGTTCTATATTACCTAAGGATTTATCTTGCCAAATTGCATCTAATGTGGAGTCATATTGTGTCCTCCATAATTCCCACAATATCTCTTATGTATTTTTTTCCTATACATAAGTAGGGAGAATAAGAACATGGAGTTCAAGGACTCATCTTGGGCTGATAATTTACATGTGAGTTCTTGATCACATGAGAGTAATCTGGTCCAAAATTCAACCCTTTTACTTGAGTAGTTCTCTCAGAACAATTCTTTAAGCATTCCTACTCAAAAGAATTAATTCTGAGGTAATGTGCATTTTCATGCTGATTTAAGGGAACTACAATTTCAAGTATGTCTCAGAGAGCTTGCCTAAATTTTCCTATGATTTTTGGAGCTATGGATTGCTCAGAATCGATTTTTGAAGTGGGAAACATTTTCTGAAAATGTTTCTGGACTCTTTTGAACACAGTAGTTTGCATTTAGCAAATTCCTACTCAAATGATCCTCAAATGAGCTGAAACTTTGCTAGTAGGTCAACACCATGATAAAGAATATTCTGGCAAAATTTGGGGATTTTTGGATAAACCAAACTCCCTCAATAATTCTTTTTCGGAATATCTTCAAAGAATTTTACAGAATATAGTATTAACTTTCATACAAATCTGAGTTCATATTTGGATAGAACTCAGAGAGATGAATCCAACCCAAGTGGAATCACTCAAATTGGAGGTTTCTACCAGGAGCTATGAATTTCCAAAGATTTAGCCAAATCTGGAATTGTTTTCCTATAGAAAATCCGGCTGGACCCACTGTTTTGAATCCCAGCCAATAGAAGCGAAGCCACACCGGGGCCACGGGGTTTTGCGTGCCAGCACACGGGATCCCAGCCACACCCGATCCTGGATTTGAATTCTGAGCTGCTGACAGCCAGGGCCCACACTTCGTCTTCTTCCTCCGGCTCCCCTTCGCGCGCCCGCCGCCCAGCTCGCCGGCCCGACGTCAGAGCTCGCCGGCTTGCCGTTTCCGGCCACCGCCTGAGCCAAAACTCGCCGCTAGGGGGTTATTGACGTCAAGGAACACGATGGTGGGGCGTTCTAGGGCTGCCGGCGACCGGAAGATAGCTCGCGACGTGTGGCGGCCTCAGTTGCCCTTCGGCGCTGTCGGCTGTGGGTTCTAGCCCGCCAAACACTCAACCAATGAGCTCTACAGCATCAGTGGATGATCGCAAGGCTCGGCATGGCCCCCAAATGGCTCTGGAACCGCCGCAAGCCGGTCGTCACCGTGCGCCCGATTTGGTCCGCCAGAGAAGTGCTCGGTAGACCTCAAAATACGTCGCTCCAAAGGGTTTTCATGCGACGGATGCTAAAGAGAATATGATCGCCGGCTAGTCCAGCTCCTATGTGCAACGTTGGACGAGCTAAGAACGAATAGAAGTGGAGAATTTTGGATTCCCGTACCGGATGCTCGGGTTAAAGCCGCTGGAGCCAAATCCCGAAATTCGCCGTCACTAGCTCACGGCACGGTTTGAGCTTTGGGTGAGAGCAGCACAGTGGCCGTGCGCTCTCGTTGCCGCCCTCACTTGGCCGCGAAAGCTCCTGTGGAGAGCTGTCCACGTGAAGCCGATCACCTATTTTCGTTGGGTTGCCGCGGTTGAGGTCGTTCTCGTGGAAGGAGGCCAGAGCTTGCGAGTTTTTGGGTCGGGGAGGTGGAGGCCGAGCTCGCGGCGATGTTTAGCAGCTCGGGGGTGGGGGGGGGGAAGGACACGAGTGTGCCTTCGGTTTCCGACCGACCGAGAGGGCAGAGGGGGAGAGCTCGGTTTGCTCGGCGTTCTCGCGAGAGAGGAAGGCTAATGAGCTTTTGTACGGTCTGAGGGCCTGTGATCACGTTGAGGACGCGATCAGGACCGACCCCGGGGTGCCAGCGCAGGGAGGCAGGCGGCAGGAGCTGTCGCCGGCAAGCTGCTCGGTGGTGCTCGGGTTCTGTTCGGTGGAATCCCCCACCGATGCTGAGACTTAGGGTGTAAGGCAACCCTCTTTAGCTCTATGACCTGTGGGTCCCACTCCACATTTATCTTCCTAAATATCTTCTCAAGCTGATCTCCTTAATTACCAGAATTCTAAGTTTAAAAAAAGGTGGGCTGGAATTTGAATTCTTCAAATTCAGTTTGAATTTTCTTGCCAAACTTGAATTTGGTGAAGTTTGCAAATTCTTCTCTTTACTCCTTTTGAGCCCACCCTACAAATGAAAAGTTGGTGATAAAACTTTTCCCTATAACCCAACTATATGGCTGCATGTTTATTCAAAGTTTTTGGGTCACCACATGTGTGAACGTTAAATTTCAAATCTGATTTTTAAACTTACATGCAAAGAGACATTTAACTCCTTATTGGTTCAACACTTTTAAATAAAAATGGGAGCCTCATTTTGGATGGTCATCCATGTATCACTTTGCATGAAGAAAAGTTTTAGCAAGTCCCATTTTTCATGTCTTTGCCACACATATGAACTCAAACCTTGGTTTTTACTCATACACATATTTGAGACTTTTACAGTATGTCCTAAGGTAAGCCTTAAAATAAGGGGGGTAGACTTCCTCGCCAACCTCATTGTCTTGGATTGCCAAGGGCTTGACATAATACTCGGGATGGATTGGTTAAGCAAGCACAACGGTGTAATCCAATGTGCTGAAAAAAGCATGCAGTTAACAAATGAGCACGGTATTCATGTCGAGTTTGAGTCAGCCCAACAAACAACCGAAAAGGCAATCTTGACCCATGTCGAAGGAACAACATTGGACAGCATTCCAGTGGTTCAAGAATTCTAGGACGTGTTTCCAGAGGAGCTTCCAGGTATGCCCCTGATCGGGACATTGAATTTGCCATTGATTTGGTACCCGGAACTGCACCCATAGCAAAGAGACCCTATAGGATGCCAGCCAATGAACTAGTAGAACTTAAGAAGCAAATCCAGGAGCAGCTGGATAAGGGTTTCATATGTCCAAGCTCGTCACCATGGGGAGCTCCTGTGCTCTTCGTAGACAAGAGGGATGGAACCCAAAGGATGTGCGTGGACTATAGGTCTCTCAACGAGGTGACAATCAAGAACAAATACCCTCTGCCCCATATAGAGGACCTATTCGACCAAATGAAATGAGCCCGAGTGTTCACCAAGATTGATCTTCGGTCGGGATACTTCCAGCTGAAGATTAAGCCCTCCGATATACCCAAGACAGCCTTTCGAGCATGATATGGTTCGTATGAATATACCGTCATGTCTTTTGGATTAACAAATGCACCCGCATATTTCATGTACCTCATGAACAAGGTTTTCATGGAGTACTTGGATAAGTTCGTCGTGGTTTTCATCGACGACATTATGGTGTATTCAAAAAGCGAGGAGGAGCATGAAGAACACTTGAGATTGACCTTGTAGAAAATGCGCGAGCATCAATTGTATGCCAAGCTTAACAAGTGTCAATTTTGGCTAAAGGAAATATTGTTCCTAGTCCACATTATCTCCAAGGAAGGGGTATCGGTTGATCCCAGAAAAGTGAGAGATGTTCTGAAGTGGGACCAACCGCAAAGCGTGAGGGATATTCGGAGTTTTCTTGGGATGGCTGGATACTATCGACGCTTCATTTAAGACTTTTCTAAGATAGCAAAGCCTATGACGGAGTTGCTAATGAAGGGAAAAGTCTTCCAATGGACACCAGCATGCCAAGGAAGTTTTGAGGAACTCAAGAAAAGGTTAACCACAGCACCGGTTCTGTATTGCCGGACGTAAGTAAGAGCTTTGACATATATTGTGATGCATCCAGACAGGGGCTCGGATGTGTGCTCATGCAAGAAGGACAAGTAGTAGCCTATGCCTCACAACAATTAAAGAAGCACGAGCTTAATTATCCCACACATGACTTGGAGCTAGCAGCAGTAGTGCATGCATTGAAGATTTGGAGACATTATATCCTTGGTCATCGATGTGATATCTATACAGATCATAAAAGCCTCAAGTACATATTTACACAAACGGAGTTGAATTTGAGGCAACGTCGATGGCTGGAACTCATCAAGGATTACGATGTTGGAATCAACTACCACCCTGGGAAGGCCAATGTAGTAGCTGATGCATTGAGCCGGAAGGGAGCATGTCATCAACTCACGATTCGGGGGTTACCACCCGAACTACGTAAGGAGTTCGAACGGTTACACCTCGGATTCTCGAACAACATAGAAATGATGGAGATCCACTCTTCATTAGAGCAAGAGATAAGAGAAGGCCAAGCAATGGATGAGGAGATCAAGGAGATCAAAGAAAGGATCCAACAAGGAATAGAGAAGGATTTCAAGGAGGATGAGAAGGGTACGCTTTGGCTAGGAAAAAGGATTTGTGTGCCTAACGTGAAGCACATACACGACAGAATACATTGGCAATTAGGATAAAAGTTAGCATTAACATTCAAAGTTTTGAATATTGCCAAAACATTCTTCTGTGGCAAGGTCCGACAAGTTCTTTGTTAGGTCCGCCAAGTGTTGGCAAGGTCCGACGCAAGGTCCGGAGAGCTCCTGCAAGGTCCAGAGAGCTTCTGTGAGGTCTGGAGCTTGTTTTTTAGGGAGCTCCCGTGAAGTTCAACTCATAGAACTGCAACGTCTTGTTTTTGCTTTTAACTCGCAATGTTTCAAACTTGCTTTATGGGAAGGTTTGCTTAGTATTAATTAGCTAAGTTTTTGGTGTGTTTTGGTGGTTATGTTTGTTATCATTTGATATGGTTTGCAACATGCTTATGTGACGTGCTCATGTAAGGTGTTGTGGTTCTCGAACTAACGTGAGTCAGTTCGAGGACTTGTGTTCGGAAGAATTGGTTGTTTATTCATGTGTAGGTGTTGCTTGAGTTCAAGACATGGCTGGTGACGGAATCCTCGGACTAGTCTCAGGGAGGAGATGAGGTTCCAACAACCAAGTTCGGGAGGAGCTGTGGTTGAGTTGATCGGGAGGTTGCGCAGCATGTTTGGATCAAGGGCAGTGCATATGAAGGTTGCGTGTACGTCGTTGGAAGGTGTTTGCACGTGTGGAAGGAGTGCATGGATGTGGCAACATTGTTCCAAGGCGTAATAAAGAGAAGTGGACGTAAAGAATTGGTCGGAAAGGTCCAACCGGCTGGATTGCGTACTCAGGCTGAGGCTGAGTCGGATATGGCTCAAATATGGAAGATTTGAGTTGGTTATGATAGGATTTCGTGCTAGGCACGAAGTTGAGTTGTTTTAGGAATGTTTAGGACGTTCCTAAGGTGTTTGAAAGTCTCACGATTGCTTCTATCTGAGAATAGGAGAGTCCTGAGCAGTTATGGTAAGTTAGGATTCGAGTCCAATTAGGAGTAGGAGTCCTAGATTGGAACGTTTAGCCTGAGGGCTGGCTATAAAAGCAAGGGAGGCCAGAGCTCTCGTGGACAGAGAACTTTGGGCTGTTCCTCTTGTGTTTCTATTGAATAAAGTTCATAGTTTCGAGGAGTTTTTGTGCCTTGTTCGTCCGACTTGTTTTTCGTCAAGTCTTTCTCGCCGAGTTTCTGGACAGGCCGACGTTGCTTCGGTGTTTCGTTAATAACTCGAGTTTTACAGATCCAATTGACGTGATTCTTTTTGGGTTGTCTTCACAACTCAATTATCTATCATCTGTGAAATTTTCACAAGCTTCTGATCTGTAGTTTTTGAGATACACGAGTTTCTTTGCAGCATTGCAGATCTGTTTTATATCGGGTAGAACAGATTGATCTTCGTTTAATGTTTTGATCGTATCTCAAGTTTTACTTCGTGTTTTCAAGTGATTCTTGTTGCATTAGATCCATGACTTGATTCTCTACCTCTCTACTTGATTTGTCACGGTTGAACATGTTTGAAAACACTTGCACACATGGTTTCTTTAACCGATTGATTTTTTGCTGAGGGGTTTTTGTTGTTTCCGCTGCGAAAAGTTTTAATCTACCATTCACCCCCCTCTGGTAGCTTTTCACGTGCTCTTCGATCCTACAATTGGTATCAGAGCCAAGGTGCTCTAATCTTTGTGATTTGCACGTGTTTTGACTAACCATCATGGAGAAGTACTCCGCAAAACCTTGTGTGTTCAATGGCATCAATTTTCAGGTTTGGAAGGCGCGGATGGAGGCCTACATACAGGCGCAAGGCTTCGCCATATGGGAAAAGGTCTACCGGAACTTCGATGTACCACCCAACGATCAAGTTACGGCTGCGAACATGAGAGATGTTGAAAACAACAACAAGGCTCGCAACTTGATCATCCAAGGATTGACTCAAAGCGACTTCGACCGTGTTGCACACCTCCGATCTGCATATGATGTTTGGAAAGCTCTTTGTGACTACCATGAAGGATCCAATATGATCAAGGAGGTAAGGGAAGATATGTTCAAGAAAGAATACATGCGTTTTGAGATGCAACCAGGTGAGTCAATTGACGACCTTTTTGCTCGCTTTAATAAAATTCTCAGCAACTTGCGTAGTGTCAATGTTAACTTTTCAGATGCTGAAAATGTTAGACAATTGTTAGGAGCATTAGATATGTCAATTTGGGTTTGAAAGTTACATCTATTCATGAATCTACTGTCATGAGTTCTTTATTTTAGACGTGCTTTATTCTAAATTGAAAACTCATGAAATTGACATCATCTCACGTAAAACCCCCAACAAGTCTATTGCATTTGTTTCGCAACGTGACATGTGTAATTATAGTCAATCATCATCTAGTGGTGCACTCTCTTTGCTGTCCTCTCTAACCCTTGAACAGATTGAAGAGTTTCCAGAGGAGGAGCTTGCACTCATCTCTACTCGGTTCTCAAAAGCATTGCAAAATGTGAGAACTAGAAGGAGAGGAAGCTCCGGACCTCAACGATGTTTTGAATGTGGTAAGACAGGACATTTTTGTACGGAGTGCCCTAACCTTTCAGGTCCGACTTCACGTGAAGAAAAGCAAACAAGGCCGAAGAAATCGTTTGCAAAGAATAAGAAGAAGAAAAATTTATCAATGCGCAACATAGTGCATAGTATGATCTCTGCACTTCAAGATTTCGGCTCAAGTGATGTGGACACCGGTAGTGATGAAGATGAAGAAGCTATGGCAAATATGTGCTGCATGGCGAGCAAGTCAAGTTCAAGCTCCGAGGAGGCAGAACACAACAGCGACGATGAAGAGGTATGTCCCACTTGCGAAGAAATGTGTGATGCTATTTCTCGTGCCACTGTTATATTAAAGAAAAAGGATAAAAAACTTAGGAACAATGCTGTTAAAATTGAATCACTAGAATCTGAAATTAACCGTTTAAAAACTTTGATTCCTAGTGATGATTTTTGTTCCTCATGTTATTTGATTTATGAACAATTATCCTCTTTAAGAAGTGCACACGCATCTATACTTGATAAACTTGAACTTGAAATTGAAAAGAACAAAGAGCTTGCTGCACTTAATGATAAAAATTTGAAAGATGCTTGTTGTTCTACAATTGATTTGCATTGTTCTTCATGTGATGATCTGAATAAGAAACTAAATGATGCTATGAATGAGATTTCTATTTTGAACAATGCTTTACGTGTGCATGAAGTTAAATATTGTTCAAATTGCAAACTAAAGGAAAAACTTCATGTGAAAACTGCTTTGATCTGTCCAATAAACTTGATGACATGCATAGGACACTAGATCGGTTTTCTAATGCAAATAAGAACCTAAAATTGCTGCTGAATTCTTCCAAGTCTTGTAATGATAAAACTGGTTTAGGTTTTAATTCTCATGCTCATGCTAAGGCACACCCACCTAAAGTTGTAAAGTCATTAGGAAGCGGTTTGATTCAAACAGCTCCTAGACAAAAAGAGGTGATTTTCAAATCTGCAGGAGTACTGTCCCATTCGGGTTCTAATAAACGTGTTGCTTGCTCATCTAAACATGATAATAAGGTTATTTTTCATTGTACCTACTGTGGTAGAGATGGTCATGTCATGGATTTTTGTTATAGACTAGCTAAACACGATAAGAAACAAAGAATACTTGCTAGATCACATAACAACCAAGCAAAATCTGCTAGACCGAATGTTCGGAGCTTGCAACCTGCTGTAATGAGTCAAAAACTTGCTCCCGGACCTACTGTTTCTTGTGCTACATATAACACATCTTCTAAGTCAGTAGTTGGGAACAAAAATTTTCGATGTTTGGCTCATAAACCTGCTGTACCTTCTCAGCTTTCACGTGTTATTCCTGCTGGACGTCGTGTGACTCAGTACTGGATTCCTAAAAGTCTTTTAACTAACCCCAGTATTGAGTCATCGACGTATTGTGCTGCTGTGTAGGTTTCACGTTTGAGGAAGGAGAACATTTGGATTGTGGATTCAGGTTGCTCACGCCACATGACCGGTAACAAAGAATGGTTCTCCTCTCTCTCTTTTGTGTCACGTGTAGAAAATGTTACTTTCACCGATAACTCTTCTACTCCCATAATTGCTAAAGGTTCGGTTAGAGTAAACAATCTCTACACTTTGAAAGATGTGGCACTTGTTAAAAATTTGAAATACAACTTGCTTTCGGTTTCACAATTGCTAGATGAAAATCTAGAGGTTAGCTTTGCTAAAAATTGCTGAAAGGTTGTAGATTCAAAAGGTGAGCTTTTGTTTAACATGTCTAGGTTTGGAAGAGTTTTTAAAGCTGATTTTGATTTGTCAACTTCTAAGCATCGGTGTCTAGTTGCTAATGATACAAAGGATCTATATTTTTGGCATCGTAGACTTGGTCACATAGGCTTTGATCATCTCACTCGTGTTAGTGCTCTCGATCGCATACGTGGGCTGCCGAAGCTTAAAAAGGACAATGATATTGTGTGCTCTTCTTGTAGACATGCTAAGTTTGTTGCAGGTTCACATGCTCCTCTCACAATGACCATGACAGCTGAACCGGGACAACTTTTACATCTTGACACAGTAGGTCCGGCACGTGTTCAATCCTTCGGAGGTAAATGGTATGTGCTTGTGATTGTTGATGATTATTCCAGATATTCTTGGGTTTATTTTATGGCATCTAAGAATGAAGCTTTTAGTCATTTTAGAACTTTATTTCTTAGATTATCTATTGATCACCCAGGATCATTAAAAGCAATTAGAAGTGATAACGGAACTGAATTTAAAAACCAATCCTTTGATCACTTTTGTGCTGAAAATGGAATAGATCATCAATACTCTTCACCCTATGTACCACAACAAAATGGTGTCGTAGAAAGAAAGAACAGGACCTTAGTTGAGATGGCTAGGACTGTGCTTGATGAATATCAAACTCCTAGGAAATTTTGGGCTGATGCAATTGCAACCGCTTGTTATGTCTCAAATCGTGTTTTCTTGCGTGCTAAGCTTGGAAAAACCCCATATGAGCTCCGGTTTGGACATAGGCCTAGTGTTACACACTTTAGGGTTTTTGGTTGCAAATGCTTTGTTAAGAAACATGGTAATCTTGATAAATTTGAAGCTAGATCTGTTGATGGCATGTTTCTTGGTTATCCATCTCATACTAGAGGCTACCGTGTGCTTTTACTTGACACTAACAAAATTGTGGAGACTTGCAAGGTTTCTTTTGATGAAGCTAGCCCAAGTACTAGCTCCGATATTGCAGGTCCGGATCCATATCCACAGGGGGAGAGTATTTTTATTGAAGAAGATGAAGAAGTGGTGCTGCTGCCCGAAAACTCGGAAGTAAATAACGATCAAGCTGCTGATTTTGCACCACAACCAGCACCAACAGTCACTACTGCTGGTTCGGACCTTCCTCAATCAACAAGCTCTCCTAATCAAAGGTCCGAACATGAAGAAGAAGGTGCTTGTGAAGTGTCTACTTCCCTCCGAGTACTCAAAAGTCATCCTCCACAACAAATCATTGGAAGCTTGCATGAACGAGTCACTCGGTCCAGGTTTTGCGATCCAAACTCTCATGCTCATTCTGCTTTTGTTGCTTCTTTTGAACCCAAGGATATATCACACGCACTCACTAATGAATCTTGGATTAATGCCATGCAAGAAGAGTTAGAAAATTTTGAAAGAAATAATGTTTGGAAACTTGTACCTCCACCTCAAGGTCACACATTAATTGGAACTAAATGGGTATTTAAAAATAAGCAAAGTGAGGATGGGGTTGTGGTTAGGAATAAAGCTAGGTTGGTTGCTCAAGGTTTCACTCAAATTGAAGGTCTAGATTTCGATGAAACATTTGCTCCTGTTGCTAGATTAGAAGCTATAAGAATTTTATTAGCATTTGCTGCATCTAAAGGTTTCAAGTTATATCAAATGGATGTTAAAAGTGTTTTTCTTAATGGCTACATAGAGGAGGAGGTTTATGTTAAGCAGCCACCGGATTTGAAAATCCAAATTTTCCTAATCATGTTTACAAACTGTCCAAAGCCTTGTACGGTCTAAAACAAGCCCCTAGAGCATGGTATGATAGGTTAAAAACATTCTTACTTGAAAAGGGGTTTACCATGGGCAAGGTTGATAAAACTCTTTTTGTACTTAAGCATGGCAATGACTCATTATTCGTTCAAGTGTATGTGGATGATATTATTTTTGGTTGTGCTTCTCATGATCTCGTGTCCAAGTTTTCAGCTATGATGAGTTCAGAATTTGAGATGAGTATGATGGGAGAACTCACATACTTTTTGGGCTGCAAATCAAGCAAACAAAAGAAGGAACTTTTGTGCATCAAACTAAGTATACAAAGGACCTTCTTAAGCGCTTCAACATGGACAAATGCAAGCCTCTTCGGACACCAATGGGAACAGCAACAACACTTGAACTTGACGAAGATGGTGACGCGGTCGATAAAAAAGAATACAGAAGTATGATTGGATCACTTTTGTATCTCACGGCGTCAAGACCGGACATACAATTCAGCGTATGTCTTTGTGCATGTTTTCAAGCTTCTCCACGTGCTTCACATCGCCAAGCCATCAAAAGGATTCTCAGGTACCTACATGGAACTCAAGAATTTGGCATTTTTCTTCCTTCTTCCTCAACTGTTTCTTTGAAAGCTTTTTCGGATGCTGATTTTGGGAGTTGTAGGATTGATAAGAAATGTACTTCGGGTGCTTGTCATTTTCTTGGTAATTCACTTGTTGCTTGGTCCTCTATAAAACAAAGTTCAGTTGCTCAATCCACGGCCGAATCTGAATATGTAGCTGCGGCTAGCGCTTGCTCACAAATTCTTTGGATTGTTCAAACACTTAAGGACTATGGGGTTGATTTAGATAGTGTTCCACTGTTTTGTGATAACACTAGTGCAATTTGTATTGCTAAAAACCCCGTGAAACACTCTAGAACTAAGCACATTGACATTAGGTATCACTTTCTTCATGATAATGTTGAAAAAGAAAACATTGTGCTTCACCATGTCGATATCGAACAACAATTGGCTGATATTTTTACAAAACCTTTGGATTTCACTCGTTTTTGTTTCATTCGTAGTGAAATAGGGGTTATGCATCCTCATGGCTTAAATTGAGTGGGAGTTTTTGAAACTTTGAAAGTCAATGTGTGAATCTGAAACTAAAATAATATGAGCATAGTATTTCATACATATATGTAACAACCCAAATTTTGATTCAAAACTCTAAACCATGTTAAGAGGGGAATTTAAAAATTTTTGGACGTGTTGCATGTTTTGCAAAAATTCAAATTCAAACTGGAATTCAAATTATACTCAAAACAGAAAAGAAATGGAAAAAGAAAAAGAGAAACGGGAAAAAAATCGGCCAGTGGGCCGAAACCCGCCAGCCGGCCCAATTTCCCCGCGCCAGCCCGCCCCCGCGCGCGCCCACGCTCTCTCACATAGACAGGTGGGACCCACATGTCATCCCTAACCCCGCGACCCCGAACTCTCCCGCGCGCGCGCGATCTTAACCGATCGGAAAACCCGTCCCGCAGCCCGAATTCCGGTCCCAGAAGAATCCAACTCGATCACAACTGACCCACCGCCCTCCCCCGGCTATAAAAACCCCAGCCCCGATCGGTTTTTCCCACGCGATCGCCGATTTTCACTCCGGTGAGCACCGAGACTTCGCCGGTGAATTCTGGCCGATCTAAGCTCGGAAACTCTGATCTAACTCGCTGGTCTTGATCCACCGCCTCCGGGGAGATTTGCAGGTGCAGAAAACTCGGAGAGTTACAGTGTAAATCCAGCGCCGACGAGCTTCGCCGTGGTTTTGCCTCAGACCTCGCCGCCGATCACTTTCCAGGACCCCCGAGCTCGAGAAAACCCCCGAGGTGAGATCCCTGACCTCCCCTCTACCGATCTATGCCATAAGATCACAGTTCTAGGCAGAATTCTCGTGGATCCGAAACTTTCCGGCGAGATCGCCGCTTCCCGCCGCCGTGCGCCGCCGGCAGCGCCGCCCGCGCTCGATCAGAGCGACGTGGCTGCTTGTGCGCCGTTTATTTTAAATCGCACGGTAGACTTTAAAACCCCGCGTACCGGTTCGATGTTATAATCTCAGCCGTCGGTTTAAAATCGGACGGTCCACGTCAGCCCCACGTTATAAAGACTGGAATTCTTACGTGCTACCCCCTGGGGTTCTCTGGAATTGAGAGCTAGCCCCGGAAACTTCAGATCTAGCCACTGGAACTCCAGAAAATCATGTAAATTTATTTAAAAATCAGTTTTAGCCCCTGGACTTAATAAAAATTAGGAAAAATACCTCTGATAAGTGTAGCTAGACCCCTGGAAATTATGAAAATAATATTATAGACCCTGTAATGGGTGAGTTCATTATTTTAGCCCTGTTTAGTATTTAATCTAAAACATTGAATATGTAACTAGTGTTTAAAAATTAAAAAGTGGGGTAAACATAATTGTCAAAATTAATTAAAAACTTTCTCAGTACTTAGAAAACTTTGGAGTGAGATAAAAGTATAATTTTTGGGCTGAAATGAATCTGTTTCATTTATTATTCACATTTATTAGTATAGGGACACATTTTTAAGTAAAGAATAGCTATAGAAAAATAGGGAAAATAATTATGAAATAGTATACATCAGAAGCCAAGGTCAAATTATGATATTAAATTATTTAGGACCAGAACCTATACTGTTTAGATGATATGTATTACTAATTTCATAATAAAATACACAATTATGCATAAGAATATAAATCTGAAAAATATAGCAACTAGTAAATGATCAATGGAGTTTTTAAAATCCAAAGAGTTCAGTTTAGGGTTGGTAGAAATTATGAAGGCACATATGGGGAAGAATAATACTTTTCATACACACTTGGTAGTGAAAGGGTGTAGTAGTTGAATATAAGAAATTTATTGGAAACCCATATAAATAGTATGTAAGTATAAGTGTGGACACAAAAGTAGGAATCATATACACGTGGTTAAAAGTGCATACAAGCCACAACTCAATACACATAAAGTAACCACAACACATATAATGGTAAAGAACTTTTATAAATGTGAATGTGTGGTTTGTATGAAGTGGAAGTGTGAACTATGTCTTATGATTGTTGTTTTTCTTTTGCTATGTGTGATGGTATGAAGTAGAACCTGTTCAAGAGCAAGTTATCCCTTTCCAAGATCAGGACTACTCATTTCAAGAGCAGCAAGAAGGAGGCAAGTGTCCTTGACCACTTTGATCCTATGCTAGGATGTGTAGACAGAGTTATTTGCATTGTCAAATGAAATATGAAACCCATGCTAGGAAAGTTTCCCTAGAGTTGCATTACCTTGTTTCCTTGTAGCTTGGGTTGGGATTTATTCTGTCATGTCATTTATTTACATGCATATGCTTAGCCATGCTTAGAATGGGATATTTGGGATATGAGATCATCAGTTTATATTACCATACTCTTGAATGAGACATTGTGAATTATGTAGAAGTAGGGATCAAGGCAAGTTGGATGTTTTGGTTGTGTGCTGGGTGCACGAGACTTGGGTTTGTGTTCAGTACTTGCCTGGATCCTAAGGACCGGTTCATGGAGCATGTAACCCGGCTTTACAGTGCCAACCACATGCTGAGATGGGGCAGCTTGGCCAATTAATTAGGTGTATCCCCGGCGTAGTATGGGTGTGTTGGATGGTGTGGGGAGTAGGTGTCAGCTGGACTACCATATGAACCGCAAGGCTCAAGAGGGGGCCACTGCAGCGGGGTTGGAGCCTCTTGTATGCTGTTAGGGGTGAAACCTCAGTGGGCCCACGCTCGTCGGGAATCCCTTTGTAAAGGCTTCGTAGTGATCTCCTGGCTGCACACCTGGGAAGTGTGAATGTGGATCGTAGCCACTGGCATAATGGAGGTTCTTTTAGTCCACCCGGCAACGGGGGATGAAATCACTACTTGTGGGTACAGTGGTGCAAACTCTGCAGAGTCAAAACTGTCTTGACAGCCGTGCTCACGGTCAAGAGCGGCCTGGACTTATTCATGATTAGAGGATTGATGGTTTTGGAAGTTAAGCGGGGAGCTTAACATTGGAAATGATGTTATGATTATTGGATTATGATGATGGGATGGGAGATTGGGACCATTTCACCTGTGTAGTAATGTAGGTGCTTAATAAGCTAAGGTGATAGGTGTTAAATGCGTAGTGCTTTAACCATGAGTTCAACTTCTCCTTGTTCTAGCCATGCATGATATAATTTTCCCACACTTGCTGAGTACCATTGGTACTCAACCTTGCATATTTGTTGGTTTATATTGCTGCTCAGGTCAAGATAATGAGGTGGTGTATAATGACCAAGATTTTGGACCCGAGGAAGGATTTTAGGTTCATGAAGACCCCCGGGCAACACCTGTGATGGAGCCCTAAAGAATAATATTCCGCTGCTAGTTTATTTACTTGTGATGAAGCATTAGTGTCCATTGAGACATTTGCGATGTAAGACTTATTTATATTCGACACCTGGCTTGTAATAAATGATGCTTCACTATTTGTCATCACATGTATGAGAAAATGATCCTGGCATACATGTGATATTCACTTGGTTGTTTCTTCGGAAAAACCGGGTGTGACAGAGGTGGTATCAGAGCCAAGGTTGCCCATAGGAACGTGGACCTAGGTAGAAATGGACGTATTTAAGGGCCCTATTTTCTTAAAAACTATTTTCCAAGGTGTGGGTGGAAAAGTGTTATTAAAGGAGTCATTTTCTTCATCTTACCCCAACTTTCATTCAAAATAGGATTTTTATTTGAGAATTTATCTAACCTAATTTTAAATTCTTTTGTTTTAGATGGTTCGCATGATTCGCACTGCTCGTAAGTCCACAGGAGGGAGAGTTCCCGTAGTTGCCCTTGCCGAAAGAGAGGAGAGTCGTCCAGTGACGTACCTTTCCTACGGATTGGCAGTAGGAGACTTGTTGCGCCGTCTTCGACGTATGCTCGAAGCCGCCGGCAATACGGGCAAGCTAATCATCCACTATAACTCCACCAGGACCATCCGTGAGAAGAGGGAAGAATGGAGTTCGGAGATGAGGATTATACACGAGAATCAGCTGCTTAAGATTCACCACTCTCCAGCTTGTCGAGCAACACAAGTTGACGCGGAGAGAGATGTCACCTGGGAGGCCATCACCTGCCAGAGTCACATCTATCGTCGCCACTTGGACAAAACTGAGTACATGTATGTCCTCCAACGTGAGAGTGGTACCACGGAGTACAAGTACCCACCGGTGCAGCAAGGGACTTCCCATGAGCACATGGACTTGTGCTTGGAGGATGCTGCTATGCTCAGCACTCGACTGCAGGAGTGTCAACAAGAGCTTCAGGATGTCCGAGACACCCTGAAGGAAACGGAGGGTTGCTGCGAGCTTGCTTAAAGGCGAGGGAAAGAGGAGATGGGAATGAACTGTGTGTCACCGTGAATGATACATGGACTCCTGACTCCCCAGATCGCCGAGCGATCAGGCGTCGTCGCACTTCTCCACCAGCAGCCTCCCCACCCGAAGCAGAGTGAGAAGGTAGCCGAAATGAGGAGGAAGATCCCGAGGAGCCAGCTCAAGAGGACGAGTAGTGTAGAGTCTTTCCCCTAGCTAGCAAGAGGTCGAGTAGTCGAGTCGTTACGTAGTTAATGGTGTGATGATGCTTGGTGTGTGACGTGAGTTGTGGAAGCCATGAGCAATTGTCCACAGCCTCGTCTTCAAATTGTTTTGCTTTGGTGTGTGAACCCACAGGAAATAATAGTGCATTTATTTTGTTGTGAGATATAAACCCTCGTAAAATTTTAACAAAGCCTAACACCTCAAAGTACCAACAAATGAAAGTAGTAAGACGATACTAAATGGTATCAAATTAACATTTGTTGATTCTGCCAGATGGCCGGAAGAGGAAAAGGACGTGCTGCCAACCCCGCCAACAACAATGATGAGGCATGCAACCCTCATCTTTCTGGAGGCCAGGACAGGGGTGGTCGCCGTGAAGAAGTTGACCCTCTCCACCAAATGCTGGAGAATCAAAATCAGCTCATCCAGAACTTGACTCAAGTGGTGGCCAACTTGCATCAAGTTCCACCTCCACAAGCTGCACCACGCCAACCAAGGTTGAGTGAGTTTCTAGGAACTCAACCTCCAAAGTTTGCAAGTGCTGCTGAACCTCTGGAGGCAGATGATTGGCTGAAGACCATTGAAAGTAAGATGAGAATAATACAATGCCAAGGGTATGAGAGGGTGCTGTTTGCCTCTCATCAATTGCAGGGACCTGCTGCGGATTGGTGGACCGCCTACGTGGCCGCCCATCATGACCCTGAGAACATCACTTGGGAAGAGTTCAAGCGTAGCTTCCGCAACCACTACATCCCAAGAGGTGAACTCAAAAACAAGAGGAAAGAGTTTCTGGGACTGCAGCAGGGAAACATGACGGTGAGGGAATACCTCACTAAATTTACTCAACTATCCCGTTATGCTCCACGAGACATAGAGACTGATGAGCAGAAACAAGATTGTTTCGTGGAAGGACTTACCGCAGAAATGCTGTGTGCCATGTCCTCCAATGAGTATGAAAGCTTTCAAAAGATGGTGGACAGGGCGTTTGTGGTGGAAAGAAAGCTAAAGGCCCTGGAAAATGAGAATAAGAGGAAGGCTGGGTGGTCACATCAGGCCTCAGGGAGCAACACCCGCCCACGTATGATGCAACAACCTACGGGGCAGACGAGCCGTGCTGCGGTACCCTATTCAGCACCAAGAGGGTACAACCCAAACTACAGGCCTCCCGCAGCACCAGCGCAGCCGCAACGTCAGTTTGTGCAGCAGCCTCGCCCCGTATATCCACCTCGACCAGCAGTGCAAGGACCCCCAAACCAACCCCAAGACAACAAGGGCCAGGCATCTAAGATTGGGGTGCAATGTTTCAGCTGTGGTGAAGTGGGGCACTACGCCCATAAGTGTCCAAAGAAGAAGCCTGCGCCGCCACAACAGCAGAATGTAGTGAGAGGACGGGTGAACCATGTCACTATGGAGGAAGCACAAGAGGCACCCGACGTGGTAGTTGGTAAGTTTCCTGCCAATTTAAACCTTGCAACTCTGCTGTTCGATTCTGGTGCTACCCACTCGTTCATTGCTCAAGGGTTTGTTAAGAAGTATGACCTAGCAACCACACAAATGAACCATATGCTAGCCGTAAACTCTCCAGGTGAAGAAATAAGGACAAGACAAGTGTGTCCCAAAGTGAGCCTAGACATTAATGGGGTAGTATTTACTGCTAACCTCATAGTGATAGATTCACAAGGGATAGATATTATTTTGGGTATGGATTGGTTGACCAAATATGAAGGAATCATCCATTGTTCGACCAGAACGGTGGAATTAACTCACCCCAGTGGTACCAGAGTAAAGTTCATAACGATACACGAGCCTAGGAGGGACATTAAATTAAATCAAGTGGAGGTGAAAGTTGAGGAAATCAGGACTATCAGGGAATATCCAGATGTTTTTCCGGAGGAGTTGCCAGGTATGCCTCCCGACCGTGACGTGGAATTCGCAATTGAGCTAGTACCGGGAACAGCCCCGATATACAAGAGACCTTATCGAATGGACTCCAAGCAACTAGAAGAGCTCAAGGGTCATTTGAGAGAATTGACGGAGAAGGGGTATATTCGCCCTAGTTCCTCACCATGGGGAGCTCCGGTGATATTTGTGCCCAAGAAAGACCGAACCCAAAGGTTATGCGTGGATTACCGTGCTTTGAATGAGGTAACCATCAAGAACAAGTACCCATTGCCTCGCATTGAAGACTTGTTTGATCAGTTGACGGGAGCTTGTGTGTTCTCGAAAATTGATCTCAGGTCGGGGTACCACCAACTCAAGATAAGGCAATCTGATATTCCCAAGACAACTTTCGTATCTCGGTACGGACTGTATGAATACACTGTCATGCCTTTCGGGCTAACCAATGCCCCGGCATATTTCATGTACCTCATGAACAAGGTATTCATGGAATATCTGGACATATTTGTGGTGGTTTTCATAGATGATATTCTCGTCTTCTCCAAAGATGAAGAAGAACATGAGAAACATCTAAGGTTGGTGTTGCAGAGGCTGAGGGAACACTAACTATATGCCAAGTTGAGCAAGTGTGAGTTTTGGCTGAAGAGAGTTCCCTTTTTAGGACATATAATCTCGGAGGGAGGAATCTCCGTAGATCCCGCCAAAATCGAAGATATCCAGAAGTGGAAAACCCCTGAAAATGTCGGGGAAGTTCGAAGCTTTTTGGGATTGGCTGGATACTATCGACGGTTTATTGAGGGATTCTCCAAGATCTCGAGACCTCTCACCAAACTGTTGGAGAAGGGAATCACATTCACCTGGACGCCACAGTGCGAGACGAGCTTTCAGGAGCTAAAGAAGAGATTGACAACAGCCCCAGTGTTGGTTATGCCAGATATGCAGAAGAATTTCACAGTGTACTGCGATGCCTCTGGAAATGGGTTGGGATGTGTTCTCATGCAAGAAGGACATGTCGTGGCTTATGCATCCCGGCAGCTTCGGAAGCACGAGAAGAACTATCCTACACATGACCTAGAACTAGCTGCAGTGGTACACACGTTGAAAATTTGGCGGCACTATTTGATGGGGAAGAGGACAGAGATATATACGGATCATAAGAGTTTGAAGTACATATTCACACAGCCAGATCTCAACCTCAGACAAAGGAGATGGTTAGAGCTAATCAATGACTTTGATATAGGCATCAACTATCATCCTGGGAAAGCAAACGTCGTGGCCGATGCTTTGAGTCAGAAAGTGCAGGTCAATAAGTTGAGTTTGAAGGACATGCCTGCAGAATTGAAGGACGAGGTTATAAGACTCAATCTATGTCTAGTAAATAGTGGTGAAGCCATCGCCATGGAAGTGGACTCCACACTCGAGCGAGACATACGCGAGGGCCAAAAGAATGATGAGAAGATACGAGAGATCAGACAGCTCATTAAGGAAAATAAAGCTCCTGGTTTTAGAGAGGATGAACAAGGAACGGTGTGGCACGGGAAAAGGATCTGTGTGCCAGAAGTAAAAGAGATCCGTGAATTAATTTTGAAGGAGGCTCACGATTCCGACTATTCCATTCATCCTGGGAGTACGAAGATGTACCAGGACCTCAAAAGCAGGTATTGGTGGTATGGCATGAAGCGAGATGTCGCGGAACATGTTGCCCTATGTGACACATGTCAGTTGGTGAAAGCTGAACATCAACGACCCGCGGGATTATTGCAACCACTCAAAGTGCCTGAATGGAAGTGGGAAGAAATCAGCATGGATTTTGTCGTGGGATTGCCTAGGACCCAATCCGGGTATGATTCAATATGGGTCATTATTGATAGGCTAACCAAGGTAGCTCATTTCATCCCCGTGAAAGAAAGCTACAGCGGATCCAAATTGGCAGAATTGTACATGTCAAGGATCGTGTGTAACCATGGAGTGCCAAAGAAGATAGTGTCGGACCGAGGGACACAGTTCACCTCGAGGTTTTGGCAAAAGTTGCATGAAACCATGGGAACCCATCTGAACTTCAGCTCTGCCTATCATCCCCAAACTGACGGGCAGACGGAGAGAACCAATCAGATCCTTGAAGATATGTTAAGGGCATGTGCACTCAAAAACAATAGGAGTTGGGACAAGAACTTACCGTATGCGGAGTTTTCCTATAACAACAGCTATCAAGCTAGTATGAAGATGTCACCGTTTGAAGCTTTGTATGGAAGAAAGTGCAGAACTCCTCTATTTTGGAACCAAACGGGAGAAAGTAAAGTGTTTGGTCCAGAAGTACTACAAGAAGCCAAGGCGAAGGTGAGGGAGATTCGCAACAACTTGAGGATAGCACAAACACGCCAGAAGAGTTATGCTGATGTACGAAGAAGAGAACTCGTTTTCAACGTGGGAGACTATGTTTATCTCAAGGTGTCCCCTATCAGAGGACTTCGTCGGTTCAAGGTGAAAGGGAAGTTGTCACCTCGATACATCGGACCCTTTCAAGTTTTGGAAAGAAAAGGCGAAGTGGCGTACCAACTAGAGTTACCGGTTCATCTATCGGATGTACACGATGTATTCCATGTGTCACAACTCAAGAAATGCCTGAGGACGCCTGAGGAGGTGTTACCCATGAATGAAGTGGATGTAGCTGAAGATTTGTCTTATGCTGAGCAACCATACAAGATTTTGGAGACAATGGAACGCCTCACCAGAAATAAAAGAATCCGGATGTGCAAGGTGCAGTGGAAGCATCACTCAGAAGAGGAAGCCACCTGGGAACGGGAAGATGAGCTCAAGGCACAATTTCCGGAATTGTTTTCTTAGAAACACCAATCTCGAGGACGAGATTTCTTTTAAGGGGGGTAGAGCTGTAACACCCCAAATTTTGATTCAAAACTCTAAACCATGTTCAGAGGGGAATTTAAAAATTTTTGGACGTGTTGCATGTTTTGCAAAAATTCAAATTCAAACTGGAATTCAAATTATACTCAAAACAGAAAAGAAATAGAAAAAGAAAAAGAGAAACGGGAAAAAACTGGCCAGTGGGCCGAAACCCGCCAGCCGGCCCAATTTCCCCGCGCCAGCCCGCCCCCGCGCGCGCCCGCGCTCTCTCACACAGACAGGTGGGACCCACATGTCATCCCTAACCCCTCGACCCCGGACTCTCCCCCGCGCGCGCGATCTTAACCGATCGGAAAACCCGTCCCGCAGCCCGAATTCCGGTCCCAGAAGAATCCAACTCGATCACAACTGACCCACCGCCCTCCCCCGGCTATAAAAACCCCAGCCCCGATCGGTTTTTCCCACGCGATCGCCGATTTTCACTCCGGTGAGCACCGAGACTTCGCCGGTGAATTCTGGCCGATCTAAGCTCGGAAACTCTGATCTAACTCGCTGGTCTTGATCCACCGCCTCTGGGGAGCTTTGCAGGTGCAGAAAACTCGGAGAGTTACGGTGTAAATCCAGCGCCGACGAGCTTCGCCGTGGTTTTGCCTCGGACCTCGCCGCCGATCACTTTCCAGGACCCCCGAGCTCGAGAAAACCCCCGAGGTGAGATCCCTGACCTCCCCTCTACCGATCTATGCCATAAGATCACAGTTCTAGGCAGAATTCTCGCGGATCCGAAACTTTCCGGCGAGATCGCCGCTTCCCGCCGCCGTGCGCCGCCGGCAGCGCCGCCCGCGCTCGATCAGAGCGACATGGCTGCTTGTGCGCCGTTTATTTTAAATCGCACGGTAGACTTTAAAACCCCGCGTACCGGTTCGATGTTATAATCTCAGCCGTCGGATTAAAATCGGACGGTCCACGTCAGCCCCGCGTTATAAAGACTGGAATTCTTACGTGCTACCCCCTGGTGTTCTCTGGAATTGAGAGCTAGCCCCGGAAACTTCAGATCTAGCCCCTGGAACTCCAGAAAATCATGTAAATTTATTTAAAAATCAGTTTTAGCCCCTGGACTTAATAAAAATTAGGAAAAACACCTCTGATAAGTGTAGCTAGACCCCTGGAAATTATGAAAATAATATTATAGACCCTGTAATGGGGTGAGTTCATTATTTTAGCCCTGTTTAGTATTTAATCTAAAACATTGAATATGTAACTAGTGTTTAAAAATTAAAAAGGGGGGTAAACATAATTGTCAAAATTAATTAAAAACTTTCTCAGTACTTAGAAAACTTTGGAGTGAGATAAAAGTATAATTTTTGGGCTGAAATGAATCTGTTTCATTTATTATTCACATTTATTAGTATAGGGACACATTTTTAAGTAAAGAATAGCTATAGAAAAATAGGGAAAATAATTATGAAATAGTATACATCAGAAGCCAAGGTCAAATTATGATATTAAATTATTTAGGACCAGAACCTATACTGTTTAGATGATATGTATTACTAATTTCATAATAAAATACACAATTATGCATAAGAATATAAATCTGAAAATATAGCAACTAGTAAATGATCAATGGAGTTTTTAAAATCCAAAGAGTTCAGTTTAGGGTTGGTAGAAATTATGAAGGCACATATGGGGAAGAATAATACTTTTCATACACACTTGGTAGTGAAAAGGTGTAGTAGTTGAATATAAGAAATTTATTGGAAACCCATATAAATAGTATGTAAGTATAAGTGTGGACACAAAAGTAGGAATTATATACACGTGGTTAAAAGTGCATACAAGCCACAACTCAATACACATAAAGTAACCACAACACATATAATGGTAAAGAACTTTTATAAATGTGAATGTGTGGTTTGTATGAAGTGGAAGTGTGAACTATGTCTTATGATTGTTGTTTTTCTTTTGCTATGTGTGATGGTATGAAGTAGAACCTGTTCAAGAGCAAGTTATCCCTTTCCAAGATCAGGACTACTCATTTCAAGAGCAGCAAGAAGGAGGCAAGTGTCCTTGACCACTTTGATCCTATGCTAGGATGTGTAGATAGAGTTATTTGCATTGTCAAATGAAATATGAAACCCATGCTAGGAAAGTTTCCCTAGAGTTGCATTACCTTGTTTCCTTGTAGCTTGGGTTGGAATTTATTCTGTCATGTCATTTATTTACATGCATATGCTTAGCAATGCTTAGAATGGGATATTTGGGATATGAGATCATCAGTTTATATTACCATACTCTTGAATGAGACATTGTGAATTATGTAGAAGTAGGGATCAAGGCAAGTTGGATGTTTTGGTTGTGTGCTGGGTGCACGAGACTTGGGTTTGTGTTTAGTACTTGCCTGGATCCTAAGGACCGGTTCATGGAGCATGTAACCCGGCTTTACAGTGCCAACCACATGCTGAGATGGGGCAGCTTGGCCAATTAATTAGGTGTATCCCCGGCGTAGTATGGGTGTGTTGGATGGTGCGGGGAGTAGGTGTCAGCTGGACTACCATATGAACCGCAAGGCTCAAGAGGGGGCCACTGCAGCGGGGTTGGAGCCTCTTGTATGCTGTTAGGGGTGAAACCTCAGTGGGCCCACGCTCGTCGGGAATCCCTTTGTAAAGGCTTCGTAGTGATCTCCTGGCTGCACACCTGGGAAGTGTGAATGTGGATCGTAGCCACTGGCATAATGGAGGTTCTTTTAGTCCACCCGGCAACGGGGGATGAAATCACTACTTGTGGGTACAGTGGTACAAACTCTGCAGAGTCAAAACTGTCTTGACAGCCGTGCTCACGGTCAAGAGCGGCCTGGACTTATTCATGATTAGAGGATTGATGGTTTTGGAAGTTAAGCGGGGAGCTTAACATTGGAAATGATGTTATGATTATTGGATTATGATGATGGGATGGGAGATTGGGACCATTTCACCTGTGTAGTAATGTAGGTGCTTAATAAGCTAAGGTGATAGGTGTTAAATGCGTAGTGCTTTAACCATGAGTTCAACTTCTCCTTGTTCTAGCCATGCATGATATAATTTTCCCACACTTGCTGAGTACCATTGGTACTCAACCTTGCATATTTGTTGGTTTATATTGCTGCTCAGGTCAAGATAATGAGGTGGTGTATAATGACCAAGATTTTGGACCCGAGGAAGGATTTTAGGTTCATGAAGACTCCCGGGCAACACCTGTGATGGAGCACTAAAGAATAATATTCCGCTGCTAGTTTATTTACTTGTGATGAAGCATTAGTGTCCATTGAGACATTTGCGATGTAAGACTTATTTATATTCGACACCTGGCTTGTAATAAATGATGCTTCACTATTTGTCATCACATGTATGAGAAAATGATCCTGGCATACATGTGATATTCACTTGGTTGTTTCTTCGAAAAAACCGGGTGTGACAGAGGTGGTATCAGAGCCAAGGTTGCCCGTAGGAACGTGGACCTAGGTAGAAATGGACGTATTTAAGGGCCCTATTTTCTTAAAAACTATTTTCCAAGGTGTGGGTGGGGAAGTGTTATTAAAGGAGTCATTTTCTTCATCTTACCCCAACTTTCATTCAAAATAGGATTTTTATTTGAGAATTTATCTAACCTAATTTTAAATTCTTTTGTTTTAGATGGTTCGCATGATTCGCACCGCTCGTAAGTCCACAGGAGGGAGAGTTCCCGTAGTTGCCCTTGCCGAAAGAGAGGAGAGTCGTCCAGTGACGTACCTTTCCTACGGATTGGCAGTAGGAGACTTGTTGCGCCGTCTTCGACGTATGCTCGAAGCCGCCGGCAATACGGGCAAGCTAATCATCCACTATAACTCCACCAGGACCATCCGTGAGAAGAGGGAAGAATGGAGTTCGGAGATGAGGATTATACACGAGAATCAGCTGCTTAAGATTCACCACTCTCCAGCTTGTCGAGCAACACAAGTTGACGCGGAGAGAGATGTCACCTGGGAGGCCATCACCTGCCAGAGTCACATCTATCGTCGCCACTTGGACAAAACTGAGTACATGTATGTCCTCCAACGTGAGAGTGGTACCACGGAGTACAAGTACCCACCGGTGCAGCAAGGGACTTCCCATGAGCACATGGACTTGTGCTTGGAGGATGCTGCTATGCTCAGCACTCGACTGCAGGAGTGTCAACAAGGGCTTCAGGATGTCCGAGACACCCTGAAGGAAACGGAGGCGTTGCTGCGAGCTTGCTTAAAGGCGAGGGAAAGAGGAGATGGGAATGAACTGTGTGTCACCGTGAATGATACATGGACTCCTGACTCCCCAGATCACCGAGCGATCAGGCGTCGTCGCACTTCTCCACCAGCAGCCTCCCCACCCGAAGCAGAGTCAGAAGGTAGCCGAAATGAGGAGGAAGATCCCGAGGAGCCAGCTCAAGAGGACGAGTAGTGTAGAGTCTTTCCCCTAGCTTGCAAGAGGTCAAGTAGTCGAGTCGTTACGTAGTTAATGGTGTGATGATGCTTGGTGTGTGACGTGAGTTGTGGAAGCCATGAGCAATTGTCCACAGCCTCGTCTTCAGATTGTTTTGCTTTGGTGTGTGAACCCACAGGAAATAATAGTGCATTTATTTTGTTGTGAGATATAAACCCTCGTAAAATTTTAACAAAGCCTAACACCTCAAAGTACCAACAAATGAAAGTAGTAAGACGATACTAAATGGTATCAAATTAACATTTGTTGATTCTGCCAGATGGCCGGAAGAGGAAAAGGACGTGCTGCCAACCCCGCCAACAACAATGATGAGGCATGCAACCCTCATCTTTCTGGAGGCCAGGACAGGGGTGGTCGCCGTGAAGAAGTTGACCCTCTCCACCAAATGCTGGAGAATCAAAATCAGCTCATCCAGAACTTGACTCAAGTGGTGGCCAACTTGCATCAAGTTCCACCTCCACAAGCTGCACCACGCCAACCAAGGTTGAGTGAGTTTCTAGGAACTCAACCTCCAAAGTTTGCAAGTGCTGCTGAACCTCTGGAGGCAGATGATTGGCTGAAGACCATTGAAAGTAAGATGAGAATAATACAATGCCAAGGGTATGAGAGGGTGCTGTTTGCCTCTCATCAATTGCAGGGACCTGCTGCGGATTGGTGGACCGCCTACGTGGCCGCCCATCATGACCCTGAGAACATCACTTGGGAAGAGTTCAAGCGTAGCTTCCGCAACCACTACATCCCAAGAGGTGAACTCAAAAACAAGAGGAAAGAGTTTCTGGGACTGCAGCAGGGAAACATGACGGTGAGGGAATACCTCACTAAATTTACTCAACTATCCCGTTATGCTCCACGAGACATAGAGACTGATGAGCAGAAACAAGATTGTTTCATGGAAGGACTTACCGCAGAAATGCAGTGTGCCATGTCCTCCAATGAGTATGAAAGCTTTCAAAAGATGGTGGACAGGGCGTTTGTGGTGGAAAGAAAGCTAAAGGCCCTGGAAAATGAGAATAAGAGGAAGGCTGGGTGGTCACATCAGGCCTCAGGGAGCAACACCCGCCCACGTATGATGCAACAACCTACGGGGCAGACGAGCCGTGCTGCGGTACCCTATTCAGCACCAAGAGGGTACAACCCAAACTACAGGCCTCCCGCAGCACCAGCGCAGCCGCAACGTCAGTTTGTGCAGCAGCCTCGCCCCGTATATCCACCTCGACCAGCAGTGCAAGGACCCCCAAACCAACCCCAAGACAACAAGGGCCAGGCATCTAAGATTGGGGTGCAATGTTTCAGCTGTGGTGAAGTGGGGCACTACGCCCATAAGTGTCCAAAGAAGAAGCCTGCGCCGCCACAACAGCAGAATGTAGTGAGAGGACGGGTGAACCATGTCACTATGGAGGAAGCACAAGAGGCACCCGACGTGGTAGTTGGTAAGTTTCCTGCCAATTTACACCTTGCAACTCTGCTGTTCGATTCTGGTGCTACCCACTCGTTCATTGCTCAAGGGTTTGTTAAGAAGTATGACCTAGCAACCACACAAATGAACCATATGCTAGCCGTAAACTCTCCAGGTGGAGAAATAAGGACAAGACAAGTGTATCCCAAAGTGAGCCTAGACATTAATGGGGTAGTATTTACTGCTAACCTCATAGTGATAGATTCACAAGGGATAGATATTATTTTGGGTATGGATTGGTTGACCAAACATGAAGGAATCATCCATTGTTCGACCAGAACGGTGGAATTAACTCACCCCAGTGGTACCAGAGTAAAGTTCATAATGATACACGAGCCTAGGAGGGACATTAAATTAAATCAAGTGGAGGTGAAAGTTGAGGAAATCAGGACTATCAGGGAATATCCAGATGTTTTTCCGGAGGAGTTGCCAGGTATGCCTCCCGACCGTGACGTGGAATTCGCAATTGAGCTAGTACCGGGAACAGCCCCGATATACAAGAGACCTTATCGAATGGACTCCAAGCAACTAGAAGAGCTCAAGGATCATTTGAGAGAATTGACGGAGAAGGGGTATATTCGCCCTAGTTCCTCACCATGGGGAGCTCCGGTGATATTTGTGCCCAAGAAAGACGGAACCCAAAGGTTATGCGTGGATTACCGTGCTTTGAATGAGGTAACCATCAAGAACAAGTACCCATTGCCTCGCATTGAAGACTTGTTTGATCAGTTGAGGGGAGCTTGTGTGTTCTCGAAAATTGATCTCAGGTCGGGGTACCACCAACTCAAGATAAGGCAATCTGATATTCCCAAGACAGCTTTCGTATCTCGGTATGGACTGTATGAATACGCTGTCATGCCTTTCGGGCTAACCAATGCCCCGTCATATTTCATGTACCTCATGAACAAGGTATTCATGGAATATCTGGACATATTTGTGGTGGTTTTCATAGATGATATTCTCGTCTTCTCCAAAGATGAAGAAGAACATGAGAAACATCTAAGGTTGGTGTTGCAGAGGCTGAGGGAACACTAACTATATGCCAAGTTGAGCAAGTGTGAGTTTTGGCTGAAGAGAGTTCCCTTTTTAGGACATATAATCTCGGAGGGAGGAATCTCCGTAGATCCCGCCAAAATCGAAGATATCCAGAAGTGGAAAACCCCTGAAAATGTCGGGGAAGTTCGAAGCTTTTTGGGATTGGCTGGATACTATCGACGGTTTATTGAGGGATTCTCCAAGATCTCGAGACCTCTCACCAAACTGTTGGAGAAGGGAATCACATTCACCTGGACGCCACAGTGCTAGACGAGCTTTCAGGAGCTAAAGAAGAGATTGACAACAGCCCCAGTGTTGGTTATGCCAGATATGCAGAAGAATTTCACAGTGTACTGCGATGCCTCTGGAAATGGGTTGGGATGTGTTCTCATGCAAGAAGGACATGTCGTGGCTTATGCATCCCGGCAGCTTCGGAAGCACGAGAAGAACTATCCTACACATGACCTAGAACTAGCTGCAGTGGTACACGCGTTGAAAATTTGGCGGCACTATTTGATGGGGAAGAGGACAGAGATATATACGGATCATAAGAGTTTGAAGTACATATTCACACAGCCAGATCTCAACCTCAGACAAAGGAGATGGTTAGAGCTAATCAATGACTTTGATATAGGCATCAACTATCATCCTGGGAAAGCAAACGTCGTGGCCGATGCTTTGAGTCGGAAAGTGCAGGTCAATAAGTTGAGTTTGAAGGACATGCCTGCAGAATTGAAGGACGAGGTTATAAGACTCAATCTATGTCTAGTAAATAGTGGTGAAGCCATCGCCATGGAAGTGGACTCCACACTCGAGCGAGACATACGCGAGGGCCAAAAGAATGATGAGAAGATACGAGAGATCAGACAGCTCATTAAGGAAAATAAAGCTCTTGGTTTTAGAGAGGATGAACAAGGAACGGTGTGGCACGGGAAAAGGATCTGTGTGCCAGAAGTAAAAGAGATCCGTGAATTAATTTTGAAGGAGGCTCACGATTCCGACTATTCCATTCATCCTGGGAGTACGAAGATGTACCAGGACCTCAAAAGCAGGTATTGGTGGTATGGCATGAAGCGAGATGTCGCGGAACATGTTGCCCTATGTGACACATGTCAGTTGGTGAAAGCTGAACATCAACGACCCGCGGGATTATTGCAACCACTCAAAGTGCCTGAATGGAAGTGGGAAGAAATCAACATGGATTTTGTCGTGGGATTGCCTAGGACCCAATCCGGGTATGATTCAATATGGGTCATTATTGATAGGCTAACCAAGGTAGCTCATTTCATCCCCGTGAAAGAAAGCTACAGCGGATCCAAATTGGCAGAATTGTACATGTCAAGGATCGTGTGTAACCATGGAGTGCCAAAGAAGATAGTGTCGGACCGAGGGACACAGTTCACCTCGAGGTTTTGGCAAAAGTTGCATGAAACCATGGGAACCCATCTGAACTTCAGCTCTGCCTATCATCCCCAAACTGACGGGCAGACGGAGAGAACCAATCAGATCCTTGAAGATATGTTAAGGGCATGTGCACTCAAAAACAATAGGAGTTGGGACAAGAACTTACCGTATGCGGAGTTTTCCTATAACAACAGCTATCAAGCTAGTATGAAGATGTCACCGTTTGAAGCTTTGTATGGAAGAAAGTGCAGAACTCCTCTATTTTGGAACCAAACGGGAGAAAGTAAAGTGTTTGGTCCAGAAGTACTACAAGAAGCCGAGGCGAAGGTGAGGGAGATTCGCAACAACTTGAGGATAGCACAAACACGCCATAAGAGTTATGCTGATGTACGAAGAAGAGAACTCGTTTTCAACGTGGGAGACTATGTTTATCTCAAGGTGTCCCCTATCAGAGGACTTCGTCGGTTCAAGGTGAAAGGGAAGTTGTCACCTCGATACATCGGACCCTTTCAAGTTTTGGAAAGAAAAGGCAAAGTGGCGTACCAACTAGAGTTACCGGTTCATCTATCGGATGTACACGATGTATTCCATGTGTCACAACTCAAGAAATGCCTGAGGACGCCTGAGGAGGTGTTACCCATGAATGAAGTGGATGTAGCTGAAGATTTGTCTTATGCTGAGCAACCATACAAGATTTTGGAGACAATGGAACGCCTCACCAGAAAAAAAAGAATCCGGATGTGCAAGGTGCAGTGGAAGCATCACTCAGAAGAGGAAGCCACCTGGGAACGGGAAGATGAGCTCAAGGCACAATTTCCGGAATTGTTTTCTTAGAAACACCAATCTCGAGGACGAGATTTCTTTTAAGGGGGGTAGATCTGTAACACCCCAAATTTTGATTCAAAACTCTAAACCATGTTCAGAGGGGAATTTAAAAATTTTTGGACGTGTTGCATGTTTTGCAAAAATTCAAATTCAAACTGGAATTCAAATTATACTCAAAACAGAAAAGAAATGGAAAAAGAAAAAGAGAAACGGGAAAAAAACCGGCCAGTGGGCCGAAACCCGCCAGCCGGCCCAATTTCCCCGCGCCAGCCCGCCCCCGCGCGCGCCCGCGCTCTCTCACACAGACAGGTGGGACCCACATGTCATCCCTAACCCCGCGACCCCGGACTCTCCCGCGCGCGCGCGATCTTAACCGATCGGAAAACCCGTCCCGCAGCCCGAATTCCGGTCCCAGAAGAATCCAACTCGATCACAACTGACCCACCGCCCTCCCCCGGCTATAAAAACCCCAGCCCCGATCGTTTTTTCCCACGCGATCACCGATTTTCACTCCGGTGAGCACCGAGACTTCGCCGGTGAATTCTGGCCGATCTAAGCTCGGAAACTCTGATCTAACTAGGTGGTCTTGATCCACCGCCTCCGGGGAGCTTTGCAGGTGCAGAAAACTCGGAGAGTTATGGTGTAAATCCAGCGCCGACGAGCTTCGCCGTGGTTTTGCCTCGGACCTCGCCGCCGATCACTTTCCAGGACCCCCGAGCTCGAGAAAACCCCCGAGGTGAGATCCCTGACCTCCCCTCTACCGATCTATGCCATAAGATCACAGTTCTAGGCAGAATTCTCGCGGATCCGAAACTTTCCGGCGAGATCGCCGCTTCCCGCCGCCGTGCGCCGCCGGCAGCGCCGCCCGCGCTCGATCAGAGCGACGTGGCTGCTTGTGCGCCGTTTATTTTAAATCGCACGGTAGACTTTAAAACCCCGCGTACCGGTTCGATGTTATAATCTCAGCTGTCGGTTTAAAATCGGACGGTCCACGTCAGCCCCGCGTTATAAAGACTGGAATTCTTACGTGCTACCCCCTGGGGTTCTCTGGAATTGAGAGCTAGCCCCGGAAACTTCAGATCTAGCCCCTGGAACTCCAGAAAATCATGTAAATTTATTTAAAAATCAGTTTTAGCCCCTGGACTTAATAAAAATTAGGAAAAACACCTCTGATAAGTGTAGCTAGACCCCTGGAAATTATGAAAATAATATTATAGACCCTGTAATGGGTGAGTTCATTATTTTAGCCCTGTTTAGTATTTAATCTAAAACATTGAATATGTAACTAGTGTTTAAAAATTAAAAAGGGGGGTAAACATAATTGTCAAAATTAATTAAAAACTTTCTCAGTACTTAGAAAACTTTGGAGTGAGATAAAAGTATAATTTTTGGGCTGAAATGAATTTGTTTCATTTATTATTCACATTTATTAGTATAGGGACACATTTTTAAGTAAAGAATAGCTATAGAAAAATAGGGAAAATAATTATGAAATAGTATACATCAGAAGCCAAGGTCAAATTATGATATTAAATTATTTAGGACCAGAACCTATACTGTTTAGATGATATGTATTACTAATTTCATAATAAAATACACAATTATGCATAAGAATATAAATCTGAAAAATATAGCAACTAGTAAATGATCAATGGAGTTTTTAAAATCCAAAGAGTTCAGTTTAGGGTTGGTAGAAATTATGAAGGCACATATGGGGAAGAATAATACTTTTCATATACACTTGGTAGTGAAAAGGTGTAGTAGTTGAATATAAGAAATTTATTGGAAACCCATATAAATAGTATGTAAGTATAAGTGTGGACACAAAAGTAGGAATCATATACACGTGGTTAAAAGTGCATACAAGCCACAACTCAATACACATAAAGTAACCACAACACATATAATGGTAAAGAACTTTTATAAATGTGAATGTGTGGTTTGTATGAAGTGGAAGTGTGAACTATGTCTTATGATTGTTGTTTTTCTTTTGCTATGTGTGATGGTATGAAGTAGAACCTGTTCAAGAGCAAGTTATCCCTTTCCAAGATCAGGACTACTCATTTCAAGAGCAGCAAGAAGGAGGCAAGTGTCCTTGACCACTTTGATCCTATGCTAGGATGTGTAGATAGAGTTATTTGCATTGTCAAATGAAATATGAAACCCATGCTAGGAAAGTTTCCCTAGAGTTGCATTACCTTGTTTCCTTGTAGCTTGGGTTGGGATTTATTCTGTCATGTCATTTATTTACATGCATATGCTTAGCCATGCTTAGAATGGGATATTTGGGATATGAGATCATCAGTTTATATTACCATACTCTTGAATGAGACATTGTGAATTATGTAGAAGTAGGGATCAAGGCAAGTTGGATGTTTTGGTTGTGTGCTGGGTGCACGAGACTTGGGTTTGTGTTTAGTACTTGCCTGGATCCTAAGGACCGGTTCATGGAGCATGTAACCCGGCTTTACAGTGCCAACCACATGCTGAGATGGGGCAGCTTGGCCAATTAATTAGGTGTATCCCCGGCGTAGTATGGGTGTGTTGGATGGTGCGGGGAGTAGGTGTCAGCTGGACTACCATATGAACCGCAAGGCTCAAGAGGGGGCCACTGCAGCGGGGTTGGAGCCTCTTGTATGCTGTTAGGGGTGAAACCTCAGTGGGCCCACGCTCGTCGGGAATCCCTTTGTAAAGGCTTCGTAGTGATCTCCTGGCTGCACACCTGGGAAGTGTGAATGTGGATCGTAGCCACTGGCATAATGGAGGTTCTTTTAGTCCACCCGGCAACGGGGGATGAAATCACTACTTGTGGGTACAGTGGTACAAACTCTGCAGAGTCAAAACTGTCTTGACAGCCGTGCTCACGGTCAAGAGCGGCCTGGACTTATTCATGATTAGAGGATTGATGGTTTTGGAAGTTAAGCGGGGAGCTTAACATTGGAAATGATGTTATGATTATTGGATTATGATGATGGGATGGGAGATTGGGACCATTTCACCTGTGTAGTAATGTAGGTGCTTAGTAAGCTAAGGTGATAGGTGTTAAATGCGTAGTGCTTTAACCATGAGTTCAACTTCTCCTTGTTCTAGCCATGCATGATATAATTTTCCCACACTTGCTGAGTACCATTGGTACTCAACCTTGCATATTTGTTGGTTTATATTGCTGCTCAGGTCAAGATAATGAGGTGGTGTATAATGACCAAGATTTTGGACCCGAGGAAGGATTTTAGGTTCATGAAGACCCCCGGGCAACACCTGTGATGGAGCCCTAAAGAATAATATTCCGCTGCTAGTTTATTTACTTGTGATGAAGCATTAGTGTCCATTGAGACATTTGCGATGTAAGACTTATTTATATTCGACACCTGGCTTGTAATAAATGATGCTTCACTATTTGTCATCACATGTATGAGAAAATGATCCTGGCATACATGTGATATTCACTTGGTTGTTTCTTCGGAAAAACCGGGTGTGACAATATATGACTTTGTGATTTCTTTTACAGGCTGAAAGTTCTTACTACATTACTCATGTTATACATTTTGTAGTTTTTGCCATGACTAGTAATTGGAATAATTACTTACACTAAATCTGGTCATGATCGAACTTTCTTGCTGTTTTGAACTTGTTGCGTGCTCACAAGTGCTTTTAATCATAAAAAATTAATCAAGTGATCAGCTCACATGTTGAGTTTTCAAATAAAAATTTGAGAAAAGATCAAGAGAATATGCATGCATCGCACTTCTTCTTTTGAGATTGCTTATCATTGCACTAAGATATGAACTTGGAAGGAATTGTGTATGACTAAAACCATGTCCTTAAGCTTCTGATTGTCAAATGACATAGGCTTGGCTTGGTTGGTTAGAATAAGGCTGATGCGGCATATAATCTCTTGCAAATATCATATGATCAACTTTGTACCTTAAATGATTATGAATAATAAAAATGCAGCAACAAGTGTCATGTTTTCAGGTTTTGAAATAGTTGAGTAAGGGAGATCATGACTTGTTTAAACTGAAAAATACATTTGATCTCTAGCATGGCTTACACTACTTTATGTATCTCATTGATGTGATAGTGTAAGTAACCTGATAGTATGACTTGGATGAGCTTTGTTTTGTATGTATATGTTATAATATGCTCATAACATTTAAAAATTTCTCTTTTGAACCTTGCTGAATACATTGTCAAAGGGGGAGAAATATGTATAAGGAGAGATTTTTTTACACTTTGCATATGTTATACACTTTCTTCCTTCTCTGATTTTAAAAAATGGGGAGAAATTAATAAAGGGGGAGAAATGAGTTTTCAAAGCTTTTAAAAACTTTTCATAAGCCAATGTTCGGATTTTAATTGGTGTTGCCAATGCATTCATCAAGGGGGGGATCGTGAGACCTATGTGTGCTGAATACATTGGCAATTAGGATAAAAGTTAGCATTAACATTCAAAGTTTTGAATATTGCCAAAACATTCTTCTGTGGCAAGGTCCGACAAGTTCTTTGTTAGGTCCGCCAAGTGTTGGCAAGGTCCGGAGAGCTCCTGCACGGTCCGGAGAGCTTCTGTGAGGTCCGGAGCTTGTTTTTTAGGGAGCTCCCGTGAAGTTCAACTCGTAGAACTGCAGCGTCTTGTTTTTGCTTTTAACTCGCAATGTTTCAAACTTGCTTTATGGGAAGGTTTGCTTAGTATTAATTAGCTAAGTTTTTGGTGTGTTTTGGTGGTTATGGCTGTTATCATTTGATATGGTTTGCAACATGCTTATGTGACGTGCTCATGTAAGGTGTTGTGGTTTTCGAACTAACGTGAGTCAAGTCGAGGACTTGTGCTCGGAAGAATTGGTTGTTTATTCATGTGCAGGTGTTTCTTGAGTTCAAGACATGGCTGGTGACGGGATCCTTGGACTAGTCTCAGGGAGGAGATGAGGTTCCAACAACCAAGTTCGGGAGGAGCTGTGGTTGAGTTGATCGGGAGGTCGCGCAACATGTTTAGATCAAGGGCAGTGCATATGAAGGTTGCGTGTACGTCGTTGGAAGGTGTTTGCACGTGTGCAAGGAGTTCATGGACGTGGCAACATTGTTCCAAGGCGTGATGAAGAGAAGTGGACGTAAAGAATTGGTCGGAAAGGTCCAACCGGCTGGATTGCGTACTCAGGCTGAGGCTGAGTCGGATATGGCTCAAATATGGAAGATTTGAGTTGGTTATGATAGGATTTCGTGCTAGGCACGAAGTTGAGTTGTTTTAGGAATGTTTAGGACGTTCCTAAGGTGTTTGGAAGTCTCATGATTGATTCTATCTGAGAATAGGAGAGTCCTGAGCAGTTATGGTAAGTTAGGATACGAGTCCAATTAGGAGTAGGAGTCCTAGATTGGAATGTTTAGCCTGAGGGCTGGCTATAAAAGCAAGGGAGACCAGAGCTCTCGTGGGCAGAGAACTTTGGGCTGTTCCTCTTGTGTTTCTATTGAATAAAGTTCATAGTTTCGAGGAGTTTTTGTGCTTTGTTCGTCCGACTTGTTTTTCGTCAAGTCTTTCTCGCCGAGATTCTGGACAGACCGATGTTGCTTCGGTGTTTCGTTCATAACTCTAGTTTTACAGATCCGATTGACGTGATTCTTTTTGGGTTGTCTTCACAACTCAATTATCTATCATCTGTGAAATTTTCACGAGCTTCGGATCTGTAGTTTTTGAGATACACGAGTTTCTTTGCAGCATTGCAGATCTGTTTTATATCGGGTAGAACAGATTGATCTTCGTTTAATGTTTTGATCGTATATCAAGTTTTACTTCGTGTTTTCAAGTGATCTTGTTGCATTAGATCCGTGACTTGATTCTATACCTCTCTACTTGATTTGTCACGGTTGAACACTTTTGAAAACACTTGCACACATGGTTTCTTTAACCAATTGATTTTTTTGCTGAGGGGTTTTTGTTGTTTCCGCTGCGAAAAGTTTTAATCTATCATTCACCCCCTTCTGGTAGCTTTTCACGTGCTCTTCGATCCTACAAAGAGGCACATGATTCACCCTATTCCATACATCCCGGAAGTACCAAAATGTACAAGGACTTGAAGACTTGTTATTGGTGGGATGGTATGAAAAGGGATATAGCCGAATACGTTGCCCTATGCGACACATGCCAACGGGTGAAGGCCGAACATCAAAGACTCGCTGGATTGTTGCAACATCTGAAGGTACCCGAATGGAAGTGGGAGGACATCAGTATGGATTTCGTCGTCGGATTGCCATGTACTCAGTCAGGTTATGACTCTATCTAGGTTATCGTGGACCGATTGACGAAAACAGCCCATTTTCTCCCCATAAGGGCCAAGTACAACATTGCACAATTAGCCGAGTTGTACATGGAGCAGATCGTGTGCCATCATGGAGTCCCGAGGAGGATAGTCTCAGATCGAGGTTCTCAGTTTACCTCTAGATTCTGGAGGAAGCTGCAGAAAGCTATGGGTACACGACTGGATTTTAGCTCCGCCTATCACCCACAAACTGATGGACAAACCGAAAGGACAAACCAAATTTTGGAGGACATGTTGAGAGCTTGCGCCATGAAACATGGGCGTAGTTGGGATAGGAGTTTACCGTATGCCGAATTCTCCTATAACAACAGCTATCAAGCTAGCTTGAAGATGTCGCCTTTCGAAGCATTGTATGGTAGACGGTGTAGAACACCGCTGTTCTGGAACGAAACCGGAGAAAACCAGGTGTTTGGACCAGAAGTGCTACAAGAAGCTGAAAAGCAAGTCCAAACAATACGAGAGAACTTAAAGGCTGCTCAGTCATGACAGAAAGGCTATGCGGACAATAGGAGAAGGAAGTTAACTTTTGAAATAGGAGACTTCGTATACCTTAAGGTTTCTCCTATCCGAGGCCAACGACGTTTCAACGTCAAAGGCAAGTTAGC